>JBAJHY010000014.1:21332452-21344297 GCA_037177095.1 Craterocephalus marjoriae | reverse complement strand
TAAGGGTGTGAATCTTGCAGCAACAAACGATTCAATTCGACCCCGATTCTGTAACGTTTCTGGATTCAAACCGATCTCAGTTCACATTCATTCCTCTTTTAGTAACAAAACATGTTAATTAACTCCATTCCTCTATAAGCCAGAAACAGCTTTGAGGAATTGTTTCATTAGTTAAGAGAACTACTAAATTTTTTGCAGAAAATGGTTTGAACATTGCTAACCTTGCTAAGTTCAACATGTCTTTGTCTCTTAGCAGTAGCTTTGAAAGTAGTAAAGCAAAAAATTGTCAAGTCTTGATGAAGAAGGATCTCAATCCTGATGAAAAACGATTTTTTTGGGCACCACTATAAATGAGTCTACATATTGTGTCTGACTGTGGGCTAACCTTATGGAGCTCTGAAAAAAAATCCAGATTTTAGATCTTTTTTTCTGATTCTGATTTTCTAAAAAAGTTGTTTTTCCATGTATGTTAGAGGGGAAAGAATCCAAACATGCCACTATGACAACACTGCACATGTGCAAACAGTTAGCAAGCACTGGTAGCTTTGATGAAGAAGAGCGAGAGAAACATGTCCTGAAGTGGGAACGAGACCTTGTTCTATCAGGGTGTGACTGGGTAAGTTTTGTCCTATAAATCCTGTTAATCTAAAACAACTCATTCTGATGATAAAATTGTCATGTTAGCAACAGTGGTGGTGTCAATCTCCTTTTTTAATCAAATGCCACAACTCCATCAGTTTTGAGTTTGTTTCTCTGTTCATGAAAAAAAAAAAAAACGATGTAGCTTATGCGTTTGATTGTGTAATCATGATGTAATCTTTAAATTGAGCGGAGTTGTAAAACAGATATAAGCTATGAGCTAAGTGTTTACAACTTTCAATGAAAAAGCAAATTGGAATATCTGGCACATAAAGTATTTGTAAAAGATGTGATGTGTGCCATCTGAAGCTTAAAGCTCAAGGATTAGCTTGTAAGAGTGAGTATTTTGGAGGTTTAAGAACGGGTGTATGTCAGCTTGGCTCTTAATTTGGAGGGAAAAATGGTGAATCTGTAAAGATGGTGGAAGAAAGGTAGATCCGGTTATGTGAGGTGGTGAAATAAAGATGGCTGATATGAGTGTAAAAGTCTGAGAAAGGAGAGACTCTCCTGCTTCGGCTTTGATGGGCATATTAATACCACTGTGGATCATTTGCACCTGAAAGGAATTAATCATCATGGGGAAGAGGAGATACAGCTGGGCTGCTTTCTGTGTGTTAGCACTGCTCAGGTCTCTAGCGAAAGTACAAGTGTGTGCTGCTTACCAGTAGTGTTTGCTCTATATCCACAGGGGAATATGGTGGGGGGCCATCCATGCCCCACGGAGCTTCTTGTAGGATATCTGGGGTGGGCAGGCAGATCTGGCGAGAAACTATGAAGTGGACACATTGCTCGCTTGCCTAAAGACAGAACACAAAATCAAACTGTTACATGATGTGACACTGAGTGGCAATATGGAAATTAGTTTCCTTATTTTTCGGGGAAATTTCCAAACAGCTCAGAGCCTGTTCTACATTCACATGTTCATATGCATGGCTGCATCCTCCTCCCCACTCTCGTTTCCATTGAGACTTCCGCCGAGTCCTGTATTAGCCAGTCCAGCCCATTATTGCCTTAATTGGACTAATTAAATTTTTTCCCTGCCAGTTCTTAATCTCTGACAGAAAGTGAACGCTCTGAGAGGCCATCATGGCTCCTCAGAGACCCAGAACAGCCGGTCAGACTGCTCAGACAGGAACTTGGAGCTCCGAAAGCCTGCACAGTCAGCCGCAAATACACAACAATTAACAAACATTAACCAGCCGCACGCCATCGCTGGCTGGCATCAACCAGGAACGAGAGGCAGCCGTACGCTTTGCTACATCGGGGAGTCACTACAATTAAATACTATTAACTGCACTGAGTGCAGACACAACCGCACAACACAATTAGCTTGAATCACCACAATTATCTGTAATACCTCAGGGACACGGGGTAAGACCACAGCTCAGTTGTTTGTGGTCTGCAGCAGAGTTTGGTCACAACTGTGAGCTTTCCCTGGAATACTAATGCTTGTTGTCTCTCCTGTAGCCCCTGCTGACTGACCTGAATAAGCAGAGCAGCGTGCTCTGGCGCCCCGTAACGAAGATCGTGCCCGTTGATGGCCAGCACGCGGTCACCCACACACAACTGTCCATCGCGTGCTGCCAGGCCGCCCTCCAGCAGATGAAAGATATACACCCCATGCTCCTCTGGCCGCCGCACCAGCTTAATTCCCAGCTGTTCCTCCGGAGTGCTTTTATTCAGGACCACATGGATGCTGTCATCTCTCATGGGATGGTGGGGCAGGCCGTGAGATTGGTGCCCCCCGGCGACATCGTGGCCGTGGGGGTGGCTGTGCGAACGGTAGCGGTAGCGCTGTTCTCTGAGGACGGTTAGCCGCAGGAGCTGGCAGGGCTGTTTTAGGGTCGCCACTGCAAAGCTGTGAGGTACATTGCTGATGTCAATGCCGTTCACCTGAGAGGGAAAACAAAAAAAAGCTTTAAAAGAAGATATGTATCTAATCTTACTTTAAAATAGGGGTGTGAATCTTGCAGCAATCCACGATTCAATTCGATTACGATTCTTGGGGTAACGATTCGATTCTGTATCGATTCTCGATTTGAATCGATCTTAATTCACATTCAGTCCTCTATTAGTAACAAAAATTGCTGATTAACTCCGTTCATCTATAAGCCGAAAACAGCTCTGAGGAATTGTTTCATTAGTTAAAAGAAAACTGATCATTTTCACCAAAGAAACGGTTTAAACTTAGCTAACCTGCTAAAGTTTAATATGTCTTTGTCATTTAGCAGCAGCTTTGAAAGTCAAGCTAATATTTTTTAGTCTTTTAAAAATCGATTCTTTGAATTTTGAAACAATTCTGAATCTTGATGAACAAGAAAAACGTTTTTTTTTTTTTCACCACCCCTACTTTCAAATGTTTCTTAAAACATCTTTTTACCTTCAGGATCATGTCCCCAGGCAGCAAGCGGCCATCCCGGGCAATGACACCCTCTCTGTAGATATCCTGGATGAGGATACGGACCAGAGGCGTCTCACAGCCACCGACGATGCTGATGGCCAGCGGATCCGAGGGATCCGCCCTCGTGATTTTAATACTGGTAAGTTCCCCATCAGGGATCAGGTGATGCAGCTGAGGAAGAGCCAGCACTAAGGGAGAGGATTTTGGGGGAAAAGAAATAGGCTGACTTTAGTTCAAGTGTGCAATGACAAGGAAAAGCAAAATTGAGAAAGAGCCAGATAAAACAGGAGAGGAAATGGGGGGTAGAGAGCTGCACCAAGGGAGAGAGAGAGGTAGATGTATTGGAGAGGTTCAGCAGTGGAACCAGCTGTCTCTACTCCCTCAGGTTACTAAAACAAACTCGTACAAGCCAAGAGGGAAAATTTCCTTGGCGGATCCTGTTCGATGTTTGTATCATTAGTCACTTACAGTACATCTGCAGCAAATATGCCTGGGAAAACCCTCCACTTCAAATTTCCATAGTCATGACTTGGGTGGGGGTGATACAGAGGTTTTAGTACACTCAAAATTCATGTGTTCGTCCAAACACTGTGCAATCGAATAGAACTCGAAGAAAAAATTCCAAAGTGCTGCTTGTTTTCTCTTTGAAACTTAATTAACAACCAAGAGGGTTATCGTTCATCATTTCTGTGGAGAAAACGGGCTTTTCCCTTTCTATGTATTTCTTTCTACCAGCTCCCTCACACATAGAGGTTTAGTCCACCCCCCGGCAAAATGTCACATCCTGAACCGGACCTTGCAAGTAGGTGTGGACCTTCTGCCGCTACTTGGCAAATCGCTGTGCACGGTCACTGGCAAAGAAGATGTATTTTTCCGCCTTATTTCTTTTTCTTTGGTTAAGAGTAATGTCTCCCTCTCCTCTTATTCCTCGGTGGGCCGCCTCCCTCTGTGTTTCTTGTGCCGTAGCCTTGGCTGTTCATTCAACTCGGCACAGCACTTTCTCTATTCCAAAGTCAATATTTTGTCTTTATCGCAGCAGATTGCTGCGGGTAAAGGGTGGAAAGCACACTAACAGAGTCCTGCAGCTCTTATGTAACCCTTCTGTCATGCTCACAGTTTCAGTCTTTCTCATCTGGTCATTTCTTTAGACCCTGCTGCATGTTCCCATACATAAAACAGTAACACTATAATCCCTAGATTTAAATCTTTATTTTCTTTGCTTTTTTTAAATATCCATTTCCTCTTTCTCTACTTCCCTCTTCCCATCTATATTTGTCTCTCAAGCAGCAGGCAATGAATATTTAATCTATTCACTCAGCCTCCTCAGTGATGGCCTCTGAGAATAATCCACTCCCTGATCATTCGTCAGTCTTCATTCTTACGCAATACCACGTTTCTTCTCCTCTTCCATCACAGCAGATTCAACATAACACTGTTATGGTTCTGTTGGCGCTGTCGTGGGGACAGGATACTCAAACAAACTGCGATGATGGTGTCATCTAAATGGATCTGAAAAACTCATTGTTTCCATTGTGCATGCTCATCTGTCCATTGAACATGGGCTCATAGAGATGAGGACAAGCATCATCTTTTCTCATAGACTTACAGGTTGTTTATATTTCCTTCACTTTATCACTAAAAAGCTTCTCCTGTGGATGTTATAAGGTTTTCTTTACTGGACAATTTCTCATAGATCTAAATGTCAAGGACAATGTTCCCCAATGGGCTGTTTCATGTCATCCTGAAGATGAAGAATGGAGGATGAAGGGATTCAGGGGGTTGGAGGATTTAGAAAAAGAAGAGGAAGTTAGAAGAGGAAAACAGGGGGCAGAGGAGGGGAAGGGGAATGTCATCGGTCCTGTCTCCTGTGACCTCTGGTTTCCCAATACTATCCAAAGTGCCTCAGGCTCTCCCTCCTGATCAGTCTGCTGTGATGCACAGTGGAGTAAAGCAATCTGCAATCTACAGCTGAATTATTAAAGGAACATATGCTGCTGTTACACGATGAGCCCCGAGCCATGTTACCTTCCCCATCCAGCTGAGGGAACATCGCAATTATACATAGTTTAAACACATATGTTGAGTCCTCTCTCTCTCATCAGAGATATCACAGAGTCAAAGAGATGTGTGGAAAAGCTTTGATCCATACCCTCCTGTGGCACGCTTGAATTCCTGGCATTGTCTTGCTCCTCAGACGTCTCATTGCTGACTGCGGTGCCACTCTTGGTCCTCCGCAGGACGCTGAAAGCCCGGTTCAGCCTCCTGAAGGAGCGGCTCCTCACCGAAGAACGGTCAAAGTTTCTGACTGCAATGAACAGAGGGGAGGAAGAGAGGCCCTTTATAAGTGATCTCACTCTCAACATGCCCAGACATGTCTGAGCCAGACTGTCCAAGCCAGTCCCAAACCTCTGCAGAACCTGCAGGACCTGTGTTCACATGTTGTAGGAGACACTGAGGAAAAGCTGAAATACCTCCTGGGAATTTAAAAAAAGCACCCTAACCAGCTTAGCGACACACTATGTTGTGGGTTTTTAAGTTTTTCTCCGGTTTCCGCTTGTTTCTGATGACTTTGGGTTGACTTGTATTTTTGACAAGCTGTAAGGCAAACTTTACTTTCCCTCTTGCTCATCAGATGGAGGCGGACTTTCTGAAACCCCAATATGAACACGTTTTCATCATCCTGGTCACCTTATGAAGTTCCCATGCCCTTTTCATGGATCTTTGTGAAGAACATGATTCCATTTAATTTGAATCAGATTTATTTACTCAGAGAAGCATCTAAACATTGAAGACAGTGGCCCTCCAGGATTGGAACTCTGTGCATTGATGTTCTGTGACTAAGGACATAGTATGTGTGTGTGTGTGTGTGTGTTGGGGGGTTGAAGTTGATGTGCCATTGATACGTCTTTGAGATGGCAGTGGAGATAGCCACAGATGTGAATCGATGCATTTTTGTATAGACGAGCTAACACAGCAGAGCACACCTCTGAAAAATTTTCCTTTTAGCTTGTAAGCATTTTAATAAACAGATGAGGCACAACTGCCATGTGAAAAGTTTTGTTGGTTAAATTCCAGTAAGACTTCAGCAACAACGCAACTGTTTCCTCCATCTTCCAGTAGCACATTGACATTAAAACTATTCAGATCAATGATGCGGCCAAACAGCACGTTACATGAACAAGTTCTGATATCGCAGTTAACAAACAAGACAAACATTGGGCTATAGAGTCATGTTTTTGGATTTGCGTTCAATGTAAACAGTCTCACTGGGAATTTTACTTTTTTACACAGCAGCCCACCAGAAAGAAACTAAATGTGCACTAGGATGCCTTTTTCTTCCCAATGTAGATTTTAATTTGACCAAGACAGGATTCATATGATGCAAAACATATTTTTCAAGAAAACAGGAGCACTTTTTAAGGAAAAAGCAGACAAGAGTTGACTTTTTTTGGTTGCCAGATAGATTGTACTGCCACTGCAGTGATCTCACAGAAACAAAAAGACCTCTTCCTTTTTTTTAAAGGGTCGCTCTTCAAGTTTTATATGCTGACAAACTTTCAGCAAGCTGAAGTAATGCATCTTCTTTATGCATGGACAAGCTGCTGTCAACAAGTGACTGTTTAATTAATAAACTCAATCTGAGTGCTGAGTGTAGTTAGGGGGCCGTGCTTCTGCAGCAGTGATGTAACACAGTTTGGACTCTAGTGACCGAGTCCAAAGCAGAGTGGCCCAGAGAGACTCATGTCTGGTGGTTTGCTTGCAAGGTTGCAGTGGTGAGGCACGAGGTAGCCTGGTTGCGGGGGTGGGGTGGGGGACCTCTGCAGCACCACTCCCTCTCTCTGCGGGCCCTGGAAGATGCGAGGGCTCCTGACAGCCACATTATTCTTTAAAAAGCGCCAGTGGCTGCTGGAGCTGACAGCTTGTTCAGCAGTAGCGGCGCTCATGGTGGTGATGGTGGCGGCGTGGGCTCAGCCGGCTCAGTGTAAAGTGCTGCTGCAGCGTCGTTCGCTGTCCTGCGAGCTCACTTCAGCGACGGGATGGAGAGGAACTCTCACGGCTGCCTCCTTGTTTCAGAGGTGAGGGAAGCGGTGGAGGCGCTTCCATGACGTCATCATGGCAAATTGGCAGCGGCTATGTTTAACCCGCCTCTCCTTCCAGCTCCCCTTCACCGCATAGCGTGCTTCCCCTCCCTGACTTTCTCCCTTTGTCTCCACTGTTTTCCACACAGAAATTTTATGGATTGGTGGGGGGGGGGGAGAGAAGTAGAGCTAATTTGTTAATAGGATTTCTATCAGAGACCATTAAGCAGAACAAAGACTGTATTTGAGGCGGGATGGGCGCCGGGGTAAACCACAGGTGTAAATACATGTTTGAATACAGATCACACACATCTGCTTTCGACAATGTAGCTGTGACAGAAGAGCTCTTTATTGATTTTCAGTCTGTCATTCTGCCTTCCTGTTTTCTGTAACATCACGCGGGACTGAACATAACCACACACATCCATCCTCACACTCACACTCACTCTTCTTGGAGCTGCTGCGAGCCGCCAGGCTGGTCATGCTGCCCGACTGGCTGTTGTCCTCCATGCTGGGGTCGAAGGCCGGGTTGACCAGCCCCGGCTCGTCAGACAGGAGGGCCACGGCGGCGGAGGTGGGGCCGTCGCTGGGCAGCGTGGCGAGGGTGAGCTCCGACGTGCTGTCGGTGCACTCGCCCTCCTGCGAGCGCCGCTTCCGGTCCGCCGACAGCCCATAGTGAGAAGCCCCTTTACACCTGGACACACGGAGAACAAAGGAAAAGGTCACAAACTCAGATTATGGAGCGGGTAAGTTAAGGCTGGACATGCAGATGACAGGGAGACTGATGATGTTACATAGCATGCTCAAATAATGAAGTACATGTTGAGGGTGTAACTGTGAGTAAACAGGATTATGTTAACATTTAATGAAAAGGTCAACACTAATATGAGCAGATTTTAGCAGCTCCTCCAGGGCCAAAGACGGCTTATCTGACCTTAACGCTCAAACTGCAGCTCTGTAAGGTACCGCACAGCCCGGACAACCACAAATGCTCTGCCGTTATCTGGCTGCCTGACTTGTAACATTCACAAGGCAACTCCTTGTGATCTACCAGAAGAAAACTTTTCCCTTTTTTCTGAAGAAATTCTCTGCAGCATGTAGACGGTCCTGATGACAGTATCTGTAATCACATGTAGGTTGGGTTGTCTCTGTGGCACTGAGCGTGAGCATCGCTGACAGCTGATTGAATACAAATGCAAGAAAACAAGCGCTGGCGAGGAGAGGGTGGGGAGCTGACACAACATCTGAATATATAAAACAGAAATCGTTTGATTGTTGTTTTTCTCAAAAACAAATGTAATTCCTGAGTTCCAGATGTCTTCTGGCTGTCAACAACAGCAAAACCGCAGCACATTTCCTCAGCTTCCCTCTCTTTCAAATACACACATACAAAGATACACTCATGCACATAATATGCTACAAGCCATAAAAGGCTTTCCACAGTAACAATATTAAATTGAGAATGTTTGTGTGCGAATCAAAGACATCCCCAGTGGAGCGGCGTGTCGTACTGTTGGAGAATTTTCCTCCATCTGCGAGCCATGAAGGCTTCATCAGAGGCAGGAATAACTCTGGCTTGTCTCTCCAGTTGTCTCTGCGGAGCCATCAGCGCAAACATTAACTGGATTTTAATGAGCTGGATCAGACCCAGACTTTGCTTCAACGGTAGCTCAGAAAAACACGGGAGAAGTGGCATCTATTCTCCTGCACAAGGAGCTTTTATCTGACAGGAAAGATAACAAAAAGGTAAAGGAAAAGCTATAATGGCTAAAATCAAATCAAGTCAAAATAAAAAGAAACAACCAGCGAACCCAAGGAGGCCATCAGCCCCTTAAGGCACGGAAGCATCAGGAGCCGCATTTTGTCTCAATTGCAGAGCTGTCTGAGCAGGTTGTGCACTCTGTCTGTATCTCACAAGGAAAATCATTTAATCCAGAAGAGGTTTCCACATCCCTCTCGTAGCCTGGAGTCAGACTCGCAGTCATACACCAATCTGAAGCACCTATTGATCTTGCTCGCTGACACACAGCATGCGTGGTACCTGTGTTATTCCTGCTCCTTCACTGAGTAAATTCAATACTAGCATGCATGTCTGTGCAGCAACATACTACTCAACTGAGTGAAGCGGTTGAACAGCAATATTTCAATCAGCGGCAGAGGAGAGGGCAGCACTGCAGTCTCGAGAGGACAGAAGCTTTCCTCATGTCACTCACTGTCAATTAAAGGAATTAAAGTTGAACACAGGCACTCAGCACTGAGAGTGTATGATAGCGTTGCTTTCATAGTGGTGGCACAGGCCTGTTGATCATCTGTTGTTTAGTTCACCTTTTAAAAAATCCCACATGGTGGAAAAATTTATCCTACACATCTTGGATGCAAATAAAAAAATAAGATGCTAATCTGGATCTATCTTATAAAAAACTGCAAAGCAGAGATATGCAGGTGCTACCCGGGAAAATTTGAATATCCTGAATAAGTGCATGCATTTCTGTAACTTACCTTTACAGATACCATGCATGTATACGTGCATTTTATCTGTGAAGTAAAGTTACAGAAATGCAGCACTTATTCGGGATATTCTAATTTTCCAAGAAACACCTGCAATACAACTTCAAAGATTAAATGAACACATATAGACAAATAGTATGCAAATCAACATATTTAATCTTTTATTTGTTTATATTTTGCTGTGAAGGATTTGCAGCTTCAGAAAACCTCAAATAAAGAAACTCAGAAACTGCACGTTTCTTGAAATCAATAGAAAAATGGATTTTAAATTAAAAAATGTCAGTCCTGAAAGTATCTGCACTTGATGTATTGGATTCACTTTTTATGTTGAATTGCCTGAAGAAAACATATTCTCCCGGCAGCACCTGTATGACTCAAGCAGTGTCTCTAGAAGTTAGTGCTGTAAGCTACTTTGCTTTTCTTGCAGGAAACAGAATCAAGAAGGACATCCGAATGCTGAAAGTGGAGAGAACTTCATCTTTTCTATCAGGAATTACCTTAATCTGGAAATCTCAGGAAAACTACATCTAAGAAGACACCCGTCAGTCACAGAGGTTTACTGTTTGCTAGCTCAGGCTGGAAGCAGCTGGACATGTTCATCTTTATTTCCTTTCCCTATCATGCTTACAAAATTGCCTTTCAAGCTGGCCGAAATGAGCCTGGAGCTCTTCTGTGCATTCTTGGAGGATTTTTCTGATTTTTATTACTCCCATTACCCTTTTTTTATTCACATCTTTCTAAAAAGTGAAAGCGAAAAAACGTGAAAATGTCCTGCTTAACATATATTCCTCCCAGCTGGAGTACACATCTTCATTTACATATAGATTTACTCCGCTAAAGCCGCGTGTAGCAGCACTGATTGCTCTGTAGCTCCCGACTGAAACATTTCATCCCTTTTTCTCCCCACGCACACAAAAACCTATTTTTGTATGAGTGGAACTGAAGGATTAAGACTACATTTCTGTTTCAGCATGTGTTGGAGAAGATGGAAACCTGCAATGAGTGGCATTGAACAAGCACCATTACAAGATTCACTCAGTTTTGCATTTTTTTCTCCTCTACCCAACTTTTAAAAGCTTTTTAATGAATGCACCCTACACCCAGATTATGAGTATGTGAGAGGGAGATCCATCTCCTGCACTGTGATTCTAAAGCTCAGACAGATTTGAAGTGTTGCATTGGAGGAAACAAAAGACACGAGTCACAGGTTTTGCTGAGATAAAAAAACACAGAGGCTACAGCAATGCTGAGTTTCAGAGACCGAAACACTTGGCTATTGTTTAGTGTGCAGCTGCTTTACTTAAGGCTTTGTCTCCCATTAATTAAAACCTTCTTCCTTTGATGAGACTGTAAGTCTTCCCCTAAAGCTGTAGCTATGATCTGTGTTTAATGTCTGAGGTTGAAAGTCTGCACTTCGGTGGCGAGAAGCCGGGAGTGCATGACAGAAAGTTCTTGTCTTTCTGGCTCTCCTTTCCAGAGGAGATTAAAGAGATTCATGAACTCTGTAACACAATATTATTTTGCTTTGCTGCTTTGGAGAGCTCCACCATCGTCACACATCCACAGGGAAACCGCCCCAGAGCCTCAGACAGGAATAATGATAAATGAAAGCTTGTAAATATTGGAGTTCTCGCCACAGCTAGAGCAGCAGCAGCAGCACAGTACAGCAGGGGCATGTTCACTGCTCCCAGGATAAAAGACTCCATGGCTGCGCCCTGCATGCCACATCATCATCATCATCATCATCATCCTCCACTCTTTACAATAACCACATTATTAAAAAAAGAAATGAAAAGTCACAAGCTCTAAATCGGTGCCAGGTTTTCTTACTCATCCATGTGAGCTACATGTGGATGTGAGGAATACTTCCCCGGTCTTGGCTACAGTTTACCACTTATTACATTATCACTTCACATGATACCAGCGCAAAATGTACACATTAAAAAGTCCAATTACCAACATTACAGAGGAGCCTTCGGCCGGGATGAAGTCTCTGAAGTGGCTCCTGAACCTTACATGTTCGGTTTGCCTGACTGGACTAAGGCTTCAAAGTGTGACAGAAGGTTTTTCTGGAACAAAGATGCTCAAACATGGCGCTGATTATCTGATCCCATCTAGTCTCTGTTAATAAGACTTATTAACCCCCAACCTTCTGGTTTTATCTCTCTGTTCTCCTTCCATTTTAGTTGCAATATGTGTAGTTGTTGTTAGTGGTGAA
>JBAJHY010000014.1:20136170-20147675 GCA_037177095.1 Craterocephalus marjoriae | reverse complement strand
CGTCATACTTAAAAGCCCACTGACCACAGCAAGGTGCAGGCCAAGATTGGGACCACAAGACCAACGACAAACTAGAATCACCACATCAGTCTCAATTTCAAGCCTCAGCTGGAGCCTTACGTGGGATGTTTGCGTAAGGCTCAGACTGAATCTTAAAAATCTGCACAAAAAAGCCAAGAGAATTAATGTATGGGATGGGACACACGTACTTAAATTGCCACATATGTAATCACAAGGTACAAATAAGGGTTCTTTTTAAAATCAAATACAATTAACATGACACAAACAACTTATGCTGTGAGGTTTGTTGCTGAATATCACTCTCTGTTTCTCTGTGGCAGGTTGCTCTCAATGCACAACACTCGCCCTGATCCATTTTAAAACACCAAAGACTTGTCTCAATTTTTTACACATTTTTCCTTATTTCAAGTACATCAGTGAACAAAGAAAAACTATGACTGAAGACAGAAGTCCATAAGAGTAACATGGCGGAAAAAAAAATACAATAAATAAGGTCCTTACATGTAAAGATAATTAAACTGCAAGGAGCCCTTAAGAGGGTTTAACACGAGAAATTGATGAATCAGCCACAGCCTGATCAGTGCAACTGTAAAGTCGGGGCTGTTGGCGGATTGTCAGTGGTTGCCACAGTTGAACTTGAATGGGGCTTTGTTAAACAGCATTGTCATTTAATTTGATGTTTGCCATGTGTATGATTTCTTTTTTTTTTTTTATTAGTCACCATTGTAAAACCCCTTTGACGGAAATAAGATGTTTAGTTCAAATAACCCAGAATATTATGAAACCCAAAATACATGAAGATTAAAAATTGGATTCCAATCATTTGCATTGACTATTTTGGAGAAATGAACAAAAATTGCATGTGCATAATAATTTAGAACACAGTGAAAATACTGTAATACAGGAAAACAGGCAACAAAACTCAGACCCAATGATGAAACAAAAAAGCTTTTATTTTTATTTAGAAAGAATTCACAGTTTCTAATGGCACTACAGCTTTTGTAGTAACTCACTCCTGCTCAAAAATACTGTGCAGCTCTTCAGAGTACTCACAGAGAGAAAGAGAGGGAGGGAGAGACAAAGAAAGGATAGCACTTGACATAGAAAGTAGAAAAAAACAAAAAAAGAAGGCATGAGGAGTTCTACAAAGTGCACAATGAGCTTCTACAACTTCTCTGCAAGTGCCTCCTCGTTTGCTGTGTTATGGGTTTAAGTAGGTTCAACGTAGTATTTCTCAGAAGACACACGCACAGACACACACACGACAGAAAATAATCTCACATGTGTACAGGTATGCACGCATCATACACAATCAGGGCAAAGAGGGGAAAAAAAGGATTTGCACGGCTTGTGGAACAAACATCACATTTATAGTGTTTCCAAATCAGACTTATATTTGCTGCTTTCCCTTTATTCATTATTCAATTATTTTCCTCTTCTCAGATCATCGCAGTCATTCCAGGTGGGGCAAACACATGAAGTCAGTGAGTCAATACAAGATAGCAGGAGTGTAATGTGAGAGAGAGGAAGCGCAGAAAGATCAGCTAGAAGGATGAGAAAGCCTTTCAAGCCTCCGACTGGAGACGCGATGGAGTGGTTGGTGCAAGCAGGTGTTTTCTAAGTTTCCTCCACAGGCTCAGAGTCATGCAGCGGTAGACAGAGGTGAGTGTGTGAGGAGGAAGACAAGACGTTGAAGCTGGAGAGTAGCGCGGTCTGAGCTCCGTCTGAGTCAAAATGTCCACAAAACCAACCACGCAGAGCCAATCAGAAACAGCATTTCTACAAAAAGACATATCAATTTCATCATTTAAAAACAAAGAATGAATACCCTGCTTTTACATCTGAAGCCGTCTAAACCGAATGTTAGCGTAGTTCAGTCACGACAGTGCGCAGGGGTGACCTAAAAATCTGTTAGCTCATCCAGAGAAGATGCAGCATCAACCAAGACAGAAGACAGGACAGCAGCAGACGCTCCGCTCACTATTTCTACCCACCCAGCAGCTCTGAACGTACAGAAGCAGCAGCGTGACGATCCTAATAAAGCCACGGCCTTCTAAAGAAGCAACTCTGTAACTGAGATACTTTCCCTCAGCTTGAAATGATGGCCAAAACCATCAAAGCTTCATGCAGTAAAAACCTACGACACACAACACAGGAAAGAAAGAAGGAATATGCAGTCAAGCTCTATGCCACCATCAGTACCACTGAGGAACGTGTCGATAAATAAACTGCTGTAGCCCTGCAGGACCGGGAGACTGACAAACCAGCGTCTCGCTTAGAAAAATCTGTAGTCTTTTAAATAAATAAATAGATAGATAAATAAAACTGGCCAGTCAGGCTGGCCTGCAGGGTCCCAGCAGCTCTGCGCGTGATACAAGTGTAAACATTCAACTCTGCTACCCAATGTGTCCCTACAGTAAATCGGGCCATCAGCAGGAACCATTTCAACCATATTGGTGTGAATTAAAATAAAGCAAACCAGCAACAACGAGAGCAAGACGTGGCTCAGATTTAAACGACCTACATACACATAGAAACAGAATCCAGCTCGTCTCCGGCGCGGTTGCCTTCCTTAGAGTAACAAAATCCAACGTGACAGCATTCAGAATGTGTGAGCAGTGTTTTCTGGGCCCAGCCCAAATAGTAGATGAAATGATTCACTCCGAGCCCGTAGGATCTGCAGACTGCTGCTGCTGCTGCACTCGCATTATGACGTTAAATAAGACTCAAAACTTTATTCTAACAGCTAGCAAAAAACTTTTTTTTATTCAGCTCCCGTGGTTGGTTGGTTGGTTTTGCGACAGACTGACGGAGACATGGCGAGAGAATCGGAGGTATGCACAGTGAAGATTCAACACTCTGGTCCCATACGAACGCCTGCATCTTCTCAGCACTGAGACGGGATGGAGGAGATTAAAAGATGGCAGCAGAAGTCAGAAGCAAGCAAGGATGAGAGAAGAAAGGTGTCGCGCTCCACAGTTCGCTCACAATGACACTTTCCGGCTAAACCAGCAGCCCGATACTTGCTGAAGGAACGTAGGGTTGAGGCTGGCGCCTCTGGTCGCCGTGCGCAGAGTGGGGAGAAACATTTCAGAGGACAATGTGCTTTTCCAGAAGAAGAAAATGAACCTCTAGATGGATGCGACGTGTGCCGATGTGCCGCTCCCCACCGCCTCCACTCTTCTCCGAGGCTTTTAGGAATTAAAAAGATCTACGACAGATATAAAAGGCACATAACCGTAAACAGGTCTTTGACAGGAGTGGATAAGAGCCGCATGATGCCGAGTCAATGCTGCCCTTCCCGCGCCATCTCCACGGTGCGCCTGGGTGCTCATGGGAAATGTGGTTCTTTGGGATGTAAGACCTCTTTTCCTCAAAAGTCTGAATTTTTTCTTTTTAAAGTGAACAGAAACTTTTAAAATGTTACATCTTTTAGATTTTCAGTTATGTCCGTTGACGGCAGTCACCCCGATGGTCCCGACACTGATCTCCTTGTTTCCCTTCATAAGCTGCTGCAGGCTGGGGAGAGCGCCGACGCCCCCCCCGGGCATGTGGGGGAACTGCAGCTCCATTTGCCGGGACTTCCTCCTCTTGGTCGAGCGCTTCTCCTGCCGGGACTTGGCAAAAGTCTGGCTCAGGGGGAAGGAGGGGGCGTGGCCGTTGCACATGCCCGTGGGGGGGCAGACGGGAGAGGGAGGGGGGAGGCGGCTCGTGTACGACTCCTCCGAATGCGTGGACGAGCTGCAGCTGCTAGTGTCCGAGGGGAACTCCTTGGGGATGCAAAGGTGCAATGACGACGCCTCGTTGGCAGGGGGAAGCGGAGGCGGCGGCGGGGGAGGGGGTGGGTGCAGCGGAGGGGGTGGTGGTGGAGGGAGGGATGGGAGGTAGCCATTGCACTTGGGATCCCCGTTTGCGAAGGGCGCTGAGGGATCGAACGCCTTCAGGGTCTCAACTTTGTCCAGGGACTTGGACTTGCAGCGTTTTTTCTGCAGGAGAAACAGGACAGAGGCGGAGAAATGAGTCCCGGACATCGCAGAGAAAGCAGAAACACAACTTCCATCAAAAGGCCAAAACTAACACTTCTGTGCTAGACACTGACGGCACACCAGCTGGTCAGTGAAGGCGGGGAAGTTTCATGAGGAATAATGGAATATGGCATTTGGAAGTATTTCCACAGTGTGACTAGGGATGGGCATTCAATTAAATTGTCTTAATCGATTATCATCAGAATTAATGATCGATTATCAATTAATCATTCAAATTTCTATATCAAAATTCAATATTTTTAGTTCAAGTCTTTAGTATTTAAGTGAAATAAGTAGAAAAAAACCTGGTGTTTCCTTATTAAAATTTTTATGACTATATGAATGACTGTTGTGGCAGTTTGGGATTCATTCAATGGTTACACTGGAAAATATACACTTATATACAACTTCCGCTCCAGTTTAAATTGTCATTTGATTGATGGATTAAAAGATCATTTAATTGCTAAGTCTTAACGATCGATTAACAGATCTCTGATTAATTATGCCCAGCCCTAACCGTGACATTAAACCCTGAAGTTATGGTGTGTTCGATTTGTCCCCGTAAGTCGGATTTTCAGAGTTCCGAGTTGGAAATGCAACCCGAACGCTCCCTGAATTCGGAAATCCGACTCAGAAAGTCTCACCAACCCCGACTTCACCTGGTAAAGATGGCTGCCCAACAAATCAACGGTGACTGAAACTAGAGTACATATATTTATGTTTAAATGGTTTTATTTAACCGTGCATAAATTAGAGTTAAAGGTAGAGCTTTGTTACTTCTATGCAGACAGTAAGTTTACAAAATGCATGCTTAAAACGCTGAATAAAAGCGTCGGATGTGATCTCTCTGTGCAAACACACCAACACTAACATGTTTAGCCTCTGAAATTACGACCAACTAAGGGGATATCATCGCTTTTGCAAGTTTTCCGACTTGGTCAACCTGAACGGTCTCAAATTGGATGCAACGCAATTCCCAGTTCCCGACCTCCGAGACAAATCGAACGCAGCATAATCTTGCTTTAATTACCCAAATAGAAAAGTTCATAGAGATGCTAATGCTAATGCTAACAGTGTCGGCAAAGAAGTGGGATTTGGCCTGAGCTGAAACACTCCTCAGCTGATCCCTCCTCTTGGCTACGAAGTAGTTCCCTGCGCTCTCCATAACACGTATCGTACAGACTGACACTAGAGAAAACACACAGCACGTATGTAAGGCGGCCATCACAGCCAACAAACACTGTACCTTTTTCTCTGGAGAAAACCTTAGAGGTTCTACAATGTACAAGTCATCTGGACCTACTGGGGAGGGGAGAGAGGGGCCAGGTTAATGATGGAATGGCAAACAGGAATACATACATGTAACAAGCATGAAGTGACCTTGCAAGTAGCTGTAGTTTGTGACAAAAATGCAAAAGAATATCCATCTTCTAGTCATGGTATAGAGCCAGAAAGAAGCGAGCACAGATAATTTGATTAAAGCTAAAATCAAATGTGAGGCTGAAATTACAGGAAAGGGTGTTATTCCGTTATTGATCACTACTTGCAAATGTCTGCCATGAGCCAGCGAAGCATAGCGCTCTATTATTACACTCAGGAAGTCTGCATGTGGACGCAAGCTGGCAATGACAGCTTCTCACCCTGAAGGGCAGAAATCTCTCTCTCTCTCACACACACACACACACACATACACACATACAGCTGAGAGATAATGAACAGCAGGGGGAGTTTTAGGTTTCCTGAGTCAAAGGCTTGGTTCTTTTCTTGCTCGCAGCGGCCGCTCACTGCGGCTTGTGTTGCTTTACACTCTGGCATGTGTGGGCAAGCGGCAGATGAAGAGAACGGGGGAAAGATTGGGTGAAGCGAGAGCTGCAGTACCTGAAAGCAGCCAGCCTGGAAGAGGGGCAGTTATTTAACTCTGCAGCATGCTGCGACTACTTCATGTTGCTCAATGGTACAAACAGGAGGAGAAATACAGTAGATGGAAAAACACAAAGGTAAGCTGGGCTGGGGGGGGGGCTTGTGTTTAGTGTGTTGCTGTCCGTGAAAGAGACGTGCTCTTACCTTCTGTGGAGGACAGCTGAAAAGACTTGGAGCGGACGAGTGGGCAGGCCACCCTGCGCTTTAGGCTCATGTCATCGTAAGAGGAGAAACATCTGATAAAAGCAAAAACACGAGGTTGTTCGTGCCGTTAGCGGAGCTTCTTACGTTTAGTGGCCAAACAGGAGTGATGGTGAGTCATTTCACAATGAGGAAGACTGGAGCTTTGAACTGGTTGGAATGGTTTGAGATACTGCATAATAAAAACAAAACCCTCTGGGATGAATAAAGTATTTTTCATTCATTTCATTTTCATTTAATTTCATAACCAAGGTGTGGGATTTATAAAGGCAGATCGGAGAAAAGCTGAGGAATACTCAGAGATTCAGACCTGAAGAAACACGTGGGGCATTCAGTGGAAGGTAAGGGAGTGTTCAGACCAACCTCTTGGGGCTGGGGTAGTGGTTGCTCTTGGGGAGGGCAGCAATGTTGGCACTGGGGCCGGGAGATGAGCTGCAGCAGCACTGCAGACACAGCAGGAGCCCCAGCAGCAGACACAGAACCAGAGAGACCACCAGGTAGCTCTGCCGATCAGATACCTGCAGAGGAGAACAGCAGCATGACGCGTGCATCAGCATTAAGTCTTCTAGTTTGTCCTGAGGGATTCTTGGACGGGGCTGCTGACGTCAGTGGGAACAAACAAACCTAAACGGTTTGTGGCAGACTGTACACTCTGCACAGTCTTATTTAAAGTAACAAGGTGTTTTTTTTGGAATGTGGTTCTAAATTTAATAGAAATTCCTTCCCATTGGCTTCCAGCTGTCTGACCGTCAGCTCTTCCCACTTCGTTCCACATGAATTCACTTTTCATAAATCTCTAGATGGTCAGAGAAAACCCTCTGCACCAAACAAGCTGAAAGCCTTCACCTCAGGTTATATATAAGCTGCCATAAGTTTGACTTTGTTTTTGTCTTGTCTATATTTATCTGCCTGAAAATCACATCTCTGAGTGTTGTCAGAGAATCTGAAAACTAATAATAAATTTATTTTAAACCAAGTATTTATCTTTGATAACAGTCAACAGCTGGCGGGACAAATTTAAAATAAGAGATGATCAAGTTAGTGACTAAAAATCCAAGCAAAAAAACAAGTTTTTTCCAGTTTCATCATCTTGCTGAGTTCCACACATGAATAAGTTACCCATATATCAAATAGCATGGAAACTAATTTTCTTTAGATTTTATTATGTTGTTTGTTGCCTGAAATACTTCACCCTTAAAAGGCTAATTGGCTGTTATTAGTCAGCTGGTTAGGCCAAAATGAGGCAACCGTGATCATGTGTGGTACTCGACGTCCCATCCTATAATTTTTCATGTGTCAACATCAGTTTGTCTACAAATTGGTTTAAAAGGATAGTAAGGTCACTTGGCAGTGTGCGCCAAGCAGTTTCACACTTTTTAAATGTGTAAATATAAACTTTACATTTTTTCTGATACTTAATAAAATGTAGCAATCCATTAGTTTCATTTGGCAGAGTGGTGGTCAGAAATCCCACCAAAAATGAAGCTAGTTATTTAGCTTTTAGCTGCTGCTTTTATAATATAAGTAATAACTTTTAAGAAACTATTGTTGATTAAAACCTTGAAGTTTTTTCATCTTTAAGCACCAGTTTTAAGCTTTTTTATTAGGTTTTTTTTTCATCAAAACGCTGCAAAAGTAATAATATCATTTGTCAGAATTATTTTTTTATTCGGTGTAAATGCCATCATCATCCACCTGAACAGGAACATCTACAACTAGCTTTATTGCTGTTGCATGTATTATAATAATTATTCGGAAAACATCCTGCAAGTCTGGAAGCTCTTGGCTCTGGATATGTGATCCAACAATAATATTAGCTGAGCAACATGCTAAAACTTAACATTTTCCTAGTGTTGCGTAAACACTGGCATCATAAGAGAAAAATAATTGATTCGATCTTCAGTTCCTCAAATTAACATATGGAGATTCTTGCACATGCACTGAACAACCCAGCTATGCACGTTTGACTCAAAGCTGAGACTTTTTATAGTTTCAAAGTCAGCAGAAACCAAAAATATCCAGTAGACTCATATTATGCGACTGTGTTAGGCCATGGAATTAAAGTCTGAACAGTCAACAACCTGGTTGGGCCAAACTAAAGGAATTCATGAACACATTGATTAAAAGCAGCAGCAGCAGCAGGCTCATTACCTCTCTCTGCAGCTGGCTCACTGTGGCGGTGAGATTCAGCATCAGTTTGGTGACGTTCTCCAGCTGGCTCTGCAGGACCTGGATGGAATCGGTTTGCTTCTGGTCCTGCAAATAAACACAGAAAAAAACAGCTGATCAGCTTTAAGTTCATCATACATAAATGCTTCCTGTTGGATGAGTGCTATGTGACCTGCTCCTCGGCTATGCGGGAGGTGTTCTGGAGTTTGATGATGGTCTTATTGAACGCTCGCTGCATCTCCTCCATCTGCTTACGGTACCTGGAACAGACAGAAGTCTTAAAATAATCCCCCCTTGGGTAAAAAGCCTGAAACTAACAGCTTGTCCAGGACTTTTTGGCTCCACCTCTGGCTGAGCTCCTCCAGGTATCTGCTGGACAGACTCATGTTCATCTCCAGAGCTTTGATCCGGTTGTTCAGCCGCATGAACACGCTCTCCTTCTGGCTGGAGCCGTGAACGGCTGCTCCGTTTGACAAACCGCCGTTCCCGTTCGCTGCTCCCACGCTGTAATCCGCTCCGTTCTGCAGCTCTGCGTAGAAGTCCGTAGCTGTGCGCTGGATGTTGCCGTTCCCGCCGGTGCTCAGCAGATACTCCTCCACCGCGTCCTCCACGCGGCGCGGCTCCTCTGTCTGAGCCTCGCCCTGCTCCCCGTGCGGCGGAGCAGCCTGAGCGGCGTGTCTCTGGGCGTCTCCAGCAGCGTCTGTGCCCGACTTCACTGTGTCTGTGTGAGAGTCGGCTGGCGGGACAGCGACGGGCAGCTCGGTGGGAGGGGGGATGAGGTCCTCAGGCCTCGATGCGGTGGGGAGAGACTGAACCTGGTGCTCCTTATCCGAAGGAAGCACCGTGCCCGAGCTAGCCGTCTCAGCGGGGGTTGGCTGAGGGGTGGAGCTGGCAGAAAGGGTGATGGCGGCACTGCTGGCCTGCTGCGCCTCTGGGATGGAGGCGGTTTGAAGGGGGGGAGTGTGTATTGGGTCTAGGGCTGCGTCTTTAACGGGAGGGAACAGCTTCTCGTCGTGAGTGGGGGTGGGCCTCGTCAGAGAGCTGTGGATGTCTGAGAAGCTGTGAGGGGGGATGGTGGAGGTCCTGCTGGGCTCGAGCAGGATGCTGAGCTCTGGAGTGTGTGCGTCAGGTGTGCTGAGATGTCCGTCGGTGGCGAGCGGCTCACTGGGAGGCTTCCCCTCACCGTGGCTTTTCACCGCCTCGTCAGGTTCGGAGGCTTTTCCCGTGAGGGGGAGAGACTCTTGGGGAGGCGTGGGGATGGGGACGGGGAGCGGTGGGGGGGTGTGTACGAGCGCAGAGGCGTTCCCGTCAGAGTGTGTCTGGCTGCTGAGCTGTTTCCGTCGGAGGCTGCGCTGCCTCTCCTTGGCCAGCCGGGCGCAGCACCAGCGGTGCAGCAGCTCCGGCAACGTGGCCACGCAGGACAGGGACAGCGAGGAGAAGGAGGAGAACGGGCAGTACGTCTGGTTCTCCCACTGGTTCCTGTCCGCCTCCCTCCTCCTCTTCTCCTCGCTCTTCTCCTCCTCTTCCTCGCCCTCCTCCTCCAGCAGAGTGACGGTCGACTGCTTGGGCTCTTCGTCTTCCTCCTCCTCTTCTACCAGAGTCACAATCTGCCGGTCCTCCTGGGACTCTGGTGAGGAGGGGGGAGACGTCGTAGAGTCGCTGGAGATGTTGGAGGGCTCCTCTGTGGGAGGCTGTTCCGCTTTTTCCGGCTCCGCTCTGAGGAAAATACAAAATCAGACACAGAAGCTCAGAAGACTTTTTTGTTTTAAATGTAAAAATGGACCGCTGATTTATTGTTGATGCTTCTTACACTTCATGAGGGGCTTCGGCTGGTTTTGCTGCAACGTCTCTGCTCCCCTTGTTTTCACCCCCCTCTGCTGTTGTGTTACCTAGAATTTGGACAATTGCACACCAATGAGCGCAAACACACACAACACCTGAACCGTGTGCGAAGCTGAGCCGAGTCCCTCCCATCTCTGTGCTGCTAAACGAGGCAGATGCACACAGAGCAGTGTGGCTGCAACGCCCATTTTGGGGAAAGGGAGAAATACCGTGAACCAGTTTGGACCAGTTAGGACTGATTTCTCTCCTACAGCCTGTCTCTGACTCTGTGGGTGTAAATTGGAATCAGAAGTGTAAGTGTGGGGAGCCTGAAGCAGTTAGCTCGTCCAGAAAGGCGAGGCTGAATACATTTCCTCTGCTGGCGTGTTGCTGCTTTTATAAAGTGACCATTTCTAAATCGGTCCTGTTAACGTGAAAGAAACATGACTAAAAATGAAATAATGAAAGCTTTTATTTGCTTTAAATTGATTCTAAATAGTCTGAGTAAGAGTCATTCTCCATGTGGTAACATCAGCTATGAGCAGGCCTGGCACCTCTGTCCTAATACGCACAAACTCTCCCAAAAAGCAAAACAAAGGCTGCTTAAGTTCTGCTGAAGCGTTGCTGGAGACCTCCTGCCGGCAGCAGAATAAACATCTGCTTCTCTTAGTTCACATACACACACACGAACATTCAGGTTGTGCATGTGCTCGCGCTTTAAACTGGGACTGAAAGTGACCCAGTTTTCAAAGCAGTTAATCTGAACAGTATGTGGATAAACAGACCAGCCAGTGGTTAGAGAACGGGAGGGGAAAAAAAAGCAGCAGCACTTAGAAAGCATAAGAAAAAAGAGCAGGAATAGAGGAAAGTTGTATTTTTTAAAAGAAATCATTGTAAGCGTGCGTCATGGCCAGCCCTATAGTCGCCGTCTGCGCGCTCCTGGGCATGGTTTTCATCCGCCTCGACTTCATCCTCGTCTCCCTCTTCTGGTGCCAAGGGCTCCATGCCAGCACGCACTGCTAGGTTGTGCAGCATGGCAGTGACTGCAATCACGCCGGCAAGGGTGTAATCCCCACGGTAGCAGTCATACCCAGTACTGCCAGGGCCCTCTCCTCCTCCGCTGTAAGGGGTGTGGCGACAGCAGCCCCCCCGCCCGTCCCAGTATGGTCCCTCCTGGCCGCAGCCCCCTTCGTCTTGGCCGCGCTGGTAAACTCCTGCCATTTTTTCCGGACCACTTCAGCCGATCTCGAGGTGACCGACACCGCTGTCACTTGACGCGATGGCCTCCCACACCTGCATCTTTTGTTTGTTGGTGTGGGCACCCCGAAACCGGCTGAAGAGGACGGTG
>JBAJHY010000014.1:20014584-20026320 GCA_037177095.1 Craterocephalus marjoriae | reverse complement strand
GAGCAGCGTAGGGGAGGAAGAGGGAGAGTTTAGGTAATGAGTGAGGTAATCAGAGTGCAGGTGTTGTAAACATCCTGTGGAGTTTTCGATTTTTGTTAGGGAACAATGTCTGCTCACTGCTGCTGATGACTGCCTGGAAAAAATGTGTTTTTAACCATTAAAGGGGACATATCATGCAAAATCCACTTTAAAAGCCAAGATGAAAACAGACCCCAGGTTAAAAAAAAGCAAAGTTCTCCTTTAAAGAGACCATACTAAAACGTGTTGCTCTCATTGACTGTAAAGTCTCACCTCAGAACAGGTGAGGAGGGGTGTGTGAACCTACACTAACGACGATTTTAGACCAAAGGATTACGGTTCTACTTTATATAAACCATAAATGAATGATTCACATGTGAAAAGGAAGGATTTTAAAGCATATGTCTACTTCAATAAACTCATCAGGAGCATCCTTTGGTGTGCAGACTCATTGTTTTTCATAACATTGTGTCTTCAGTCCAGCACCCATCTTCAATTCCTCTCATGCGTTTAAGTTAAATATTCAACATAAAACAATATGCAGTGTTTTTAAACTGCAGCTCACCTGTGAGAGGCCAGGCTGGAAGCCTTGCTGCTGTGCCAGGGAGGGCGGAGCCAAACGAGGGTGGGGGGTACTGAAGAGGTGGCTGGTGTCCATGTAGAAAGCTGGAATCTGAGCTGCAGAACCTACAGACAAAACGATTTAGATGCTGTTAGCTAAAACATTTCCACTTCATAATTTCTGGGGCAACATGAGCTGCGATGATGTTCTCTCACCTGCTGCAGACTGGGAGACGTACACCTGTTGGGCTTGCTGCTGCTGAGGCAGGAGGGGAGGCACACAGCTGAGCTGAGAGAAGCTGCTGCTACTGCTGCTGCTGGTGGAAGCAGACAAGCTTCCACCTTGCAGCTGCTGTGGCTTTACCTTGCAGATATTAGGAGGGTCAGAAGCTGAGGTGGTCTTGGTGCTGAGGGATGATGTTGTGTAAGTACCAGAACCTGCTGGGGGGAAATTACAGTAGGTAATGAGATGAGTCATGATTAAAAAGAGAAAAAAAACACAGTATTTGTGAAGTGAACCTACCGGACAGTGAAGTGCTGGGGGTTACAGACGCCACAGGGATCTGGGGCATGGAGGCTGAGGAGAAGGAGGAATACGAGGAAGCACAGGAGGTGATGGGGGACGAGGATGAAGTGACCGGAGAATTCTTCTCCAGACTCGGGGAGTTCTCCCAAGCTTTGCGAGCAGACTCCATCTGAGGATGCAATTGAAAAAAAAAAGTTCCATCCATTATCTACCGCTTATCCGGGGTCGGATAAAAAGTTGCTGGAGATATTTCAGTAGAGAAGTTAAGACTTTGATTGATCAGAGCATCCACTGACCTTTAGTGTTAGATCAACAGTGGCAGGAGAGACAGTGCTGAGGCTGGAGCTCTGCTGCAGGGTTTCTCTGCGTGGAAGGGGCAGTGAATGTGGTAGTGCCACCTTGGAAACACCCAACAGAACAAGTTTTAAAATAATTCATACCAGCTCAACCAGCAACATGAGAATGAAAGTATATTTTGCAGCATGAGGTGTACTCACATTAGCCACTAAACTCTCTTCCATTTTGTTCCCTCCTGTAGGAACACTGTCAGCCAGGGAGGAGGAGGGAGTGGTGTAATCAGTGACAGACTCCTGAGAGAAAAGGCAACAACATACTTAAATACTAATCTGGTGCATTAATACACAAAAAGCAATGTGCAAAGAAAGGTCAGTATAGCGAGTTTGGCATCATGAGATGGTGGTGTGTCTACCTTAGAGCTGCTGTTGTACTCTGCTGACGGGACTGTGATCATGCCCTCTATGTCTCCTCCCAGTTCGGGTACTGTGGTGTCGGTGGTGGGAGGGCTGGAGTCCGTGGCTCGGCTCACACTCCCTCCCGGTGCTCCGGCCTCCATCCCTTCAGCCTCGGCCCCTCGTGCATCTTTGGCCTTGCGGTTTTTCAGCGAGCGCTCTTTCCCAATGGGACCGGGCTTGTACTCCTTGGGCTCCACTGGTTCCATTTCTGGAAGCTGGTGAGGAATGATAAAATGTCATTGGAGTATTGTTATTGAATCAATGCTGTTGCCTGGAACCATATAATCTAATATAATTAAATTGTACCTTCTGTGTTTTGATTGGACCAGCTCGAGGTTGTTTCTGTCTCTGTTCTTTGGGAGCCGGTAGCTTGTTTTCAGAGCCACTATCCAGTAACACCGGACCGCCGTCGCTATCAGTGCTGCCTGAAGAGGACGGCGCTCCAAACTGAATACTGTCTATGCTCAACTCCACACTCCCCTCAGCTCCAGCTTTAATACTCTAAAACAAAAAAATACAGAAAGAAATACAGAAACTTTATGCTTTATCTATAAAGAATAGGGCCGGGCGATATGAACCAAATTTAGTATCTCGATAATGTTCTCCTTAATCAAATATGTCTCGATATAAATTTTTTTTAGTCAATTAAACAAAAACGGTACATTTACAGCCTTGAGTGCTAAATGCACTTTTATTAAGGATCAGAAGAACATGTGCATTAAATAGTTGACTGAAATTAAAGTTGACGTGTTTCTAAAAAAAACAAAAAAAAACAAAAAAACTTTAATGACCAGAACAAGGACAAAGTTTTGCAAAATGCTAAAAAAGAGATAGTTACAACTCAAAACAAGCCAACTCGATATAAACGATATTCTCTTATTCTACATCTTGTGACAAAGTCTCGATATATTTGAAAATCTCAATATATTGCCCTGCTTTAATAGAGAGGTTGATGCAACTTCCATAAAGAGCTACAAGCTCGTTTAACTTACCTCTGAGGGAACGGTGCCGGTAAAGGAGGTCAGAGGTTTGTTCCAAGCACTCACAGACGGTGGCTGAGGAGGGCTGATGGGACCGACTGTAATGAACAAATTCTACTTTAGACAGACGTAGCTGATAAAGTCACAGTTTAAAAACAAGCATGAACACTTCTACTCACGCTTTTTGACATCAGGAAGGACGGTGGAGCCTGCTACCTTGTTCTCCCAAAGTTCTGTACCTAGAGCGCTGTGTGTCTGCGCAGGCGCAGAGGGCAGGCTTTTTGAGGTAAAGTCCACGGCAGCAGGGGGGATGGAGGTCAGAGGAGCCACTGTTCCTTCCAGGGTTTGAGGAGAAGCGGCAGGCTGGGAGGGAGCCATGTGAGTGTGCTGGGCTGCAGATACAGCAGGCTGCTGCTGGGCACTCGGAGTTGAGGCTACAGGAGGCTGAGCCTGTGAGGCCTGCTGGTGCTGCTGCTGTTGTTGTTGCTGCTGTGATGACTGCTTTTTGGCAAATCTTGGTGGGAGTTTTCCTCCGCTCCCTCTGCTCTTCTCACCAGAACCCTTTTTACCCCAATTCTGTAGAAGCAATTTTAATATCATCATTTAATTCCAGCAGTGTGGGTAATTTTCACACATTATTCAATTAAACTTTCAAAAATGACAAACGGGAAAAATGCCGAAGGTATCCTTCTCCCAACCTGAGTAGTCTGCTCTTCCTTTTTCCGTTTTTCTTCATCTTGCAAGCGCTTCTGCTGCTTGCGGGAGACGACTTCAGTGAAGCCATCATCGTTGGCGCTTGACTGCGGATCCTCTGTAGTGGTTACTTCTGGATGGTCATCAATAATCACAACACCTACAGCAACACAGAATTTACAATCTGATCAAACCGCTCAGCAACAGCAGGACATAGCATCCTTGCTAACGGTTAAGCGTATATATATATATATATATATATATGCATCTACTGACTTGCATAATTGTTGAGATCAAACTGAGAAAGGGCGTTCTCCTTGGGCTTCTTGGTGGCCTGTTTGGCTTCATCTTTTCGACGGGCAGCCTGGTCCTTTGTGGGCCTCTGGGTTGGTCCTCCAGCTGCCTGTGCTATTCCTTCAGAGTTCTGCTGGCCGGCGGGGCTATTATTCGGATATACAGACATATTCAGTCCACTTTAAACACATTGTCATGTTTAATAAATTTGGGTTTCAAGAAAGCCAAGAAAGTAGTCATTTTACTTTCAACATCATACCTTTTATACATTTGGAAGTGATAATTAGGGGTGCACCGCTTGCAGTTTTCTGGCTGATCACAGATGTTTAAAAAATCTGACCTGCCGATAATGATTTTTGCCCATTCCCGCTTGACAGCTTAGATCTTCAATGTATCAATTTTGTTCAATTGAAAAAACACAATGGCCATACTAAAATGCTAACTTTTTAACTGCACAAGCTAGTTTTCTAAAAATATCAATGAAAAGCTTTCAGCACTGCTGTCCATATAACAAAACTATAAGTTCATTTAGTCTAATCTTAATACTACACAAAACTAGCTCAACAGGTTGAATTTCAGACCCGTTTTAAGCCTCTTACTAAAAAAAATTAATATTTAGCGTTTTTTGCAGGATATTTATTATCTGTGGATAAGATCGGTTTCACATGTATTGATCGGCCGATCACTAATCCCCAAAATTAAGGAAATAGGTGCCGATAGATCAGCCAGCCGATCAATCGGTCGGTGCACCCCTTGTGTTAATGGACTAATGAGGGTGGATTCATCATCAAACTCTTAACTTAACTAGATAAAAGAGGCACTGCGTGGGAATAAACCTGCAATGTTCTTACAGACACTACTGATCCGAGTTGACATTCATGCAAGTATTTATGAACTCACAAAAACCAGGGTAGACATAAGCCAGATTGTTGCAGACTCACCCTTTGCGGCTGGCCTTGGCGCCTCCTCTCCTCTCTCCCTTTCCTCCTGTGTAGCTCCGGCCTGGTTTCGCGCCGCTGTTGCCTCTGCGATTCTGCCTCTCCGTAGGCCTCTGACTTGAGAAACTCCTCTTGGCTGCTTGAGACCCTTCCCGCTTTGAAGCTAAACCTCCATCAGGTGGGCTTCTATTAGGTGTCAAAGTGCCTTGGGGGGGTGCAGGTGCTGGAGTGGAGGCCGTGGCTGCTTCATTAGCAGCCTCCAGTGCCCCTTTCCTCTCCTCTCGCTCTCTCCTTTCATTGAAATCACTGCTCTCAGAAGCAGTTTCCCATTCCTCATTAGCTTGATCTGATGAGTTCTGATTGGACAAGTCAGGAGACTTGGTTCCCACAGCGGTGATGGTGGGACTACTGGTCTCAGGCAAGGATGTCTCTAAGTGAGAGGGCTGATCATTTGCAGGTATAGCTGCTGCTACGTCTGCAGGCACAGATAGAGGAGTTCCTGGAGCCCTGGACATGGTCGGGGAGAGAGAAACCGGAGCAGGAGCTGAGCTATGGGCAGCTGCAACAGGCACAGAAGGTAAAGACATGGGAGGACTGGTGGCCATGTCTCCGGTGGCCAGGACTGCAGCCTCTCGCTCTTTCAAGCGCCTGAAGCGGGGAGGTTTATCCTGCCTCGGCGGCCGTGCTGGTCTGGATCGCCGGGGCCTCTCTCTACTGCTCTGAGGGGCCCCTTCTCCAAATTTCTTGCCATCTGATTTAGGGGGCCTTCGGTCTGAGGAGGGATTTTCATATCTTGTAGAGGACTCTGCATCCTCCGGCCTGAACGTCTCCATGGGTTTGGAGGGCCACTGGGAGGAGGAATCTCTTGCAGAGGGCCGTCTAAGTGGACCAGAGCGAGGGCCTCCACGTTCCCTCGTTCCACCTCGTCTGCTGTATAATCCTCCTCTTCCTCGGCGAGAGGGTTCTCCCTTTGGAAGAAATCCTGGTTTGGGCCGGGTTTCATCATCCCCTCTCGGCCCGAGCTTGTCCCCCATGTGAGGCGGTCCGAAGCCTGGCTTGTGGGGCACAGAACGACCCTCGCCGGGGAGCTCTCTTCTAAGTGGACGGGATGGTTTAGTGCTAGGCTCGCGGTCGGAGGGCCCAGTATCGCTGGCAGATTCCCTCCCACCTTCACTTTCAGAGTCAGTGTCAGAGCCGCGTCGTCGCCTGCGTTTTGGTATGACTTCAAAGTCCGAGCTCTCGCTACGCGTCTCGCTTTCCTCCCTGTTGCGAAAGGCAGCAGCATTTCCAACAGAGGGTAAATCGGAGCGTAATCGGGGCTCTCGGTAAGGGAATTCTGCCCGGCTTCTACCGCGGCTGCCCCTGCCCCGGCCGCTGTAAGTTCCCCGATAGCTCCGTCCTCTCGAGTAGTACTCCCCTCTACCCCGTCCTTTGAAATTCGAGTCCATCGGCCATTCTCGCTCTCTGTCCTTGTCCAGTTCCTTCTCCCTATCCCTATCCCGATCTCTATCTCTATCCCGTTCCCTCTCCTCTCGTCTGTAAACACGTGGAGGAAGATTGGACTCTTTCCTAGGGGGCAGTTTCGGTTCTGGATGCTTCTCATTATTGGGCGGTTTGTCTGCTTTGTCCTCCTGCGAGGAAGAGGTGGGAACCCCTGAGGAAGGCTGAGAGTCTCTGGCCCTCTGATGAGCGGCGGGCGTCTCCTCTGCTTCTGCTGCCTCCCTCTTCCCCTCACCCTGAGGTCTGGAGCCTTCGGACACAGCTGCAGCAGCAGACGGAGCTTTGGATGATTGATCCTTTTTAGGCCGGTCTCCCCGTTCTCCCCTCTCATGACGTTTCTCTCTCTCTTCTCTTTGCTCTCGCTCTTCTTTCATGTCCCTCAGGACAGGCTTCTTTATCGGTCCCGACCTGCGGACCGGTCTCTCCCCCCCTGGCCCTTCTCTCCGCCCGGGCCCTGACCTCCCACCCCAGCGCAGTTCAGCTTTCTGCTTGCTGGAGGCTGGCAGAGGCAGCTTCTCTTGTTTGTGTAATCCATCTGAAGGAGGTGTGGCTCTGTTGCTTGTTACAGCAGCCTGGGAGTAGAGTTCATTCTGGGGCTTGTCTTCAGCCCGTTCGCCTGCGTCCTGTAGCTCTAGCGATTTTGTTGCCAGCGATAGCCCGTCAAACCTCGGCTCGTCCAATTTTATGGAGTGGCTGGAACCCTGTGAGACACTTCTCTGCAGCATGGCTTGACCGAGGGCTTCCACTTCCTCCCCGGTAGGTAAACCTGGCTCCTCAGGGTCAAAGGTTGAGCTTACAGGGACCCTTTCTAGAGGCCCTGGAACATCCTCTGGGCCCTGTGAAAATGCCGACAACGACTCTAGAGGGTCCCGGAAGAAGTTATTTTTACGAGAGTCCAACGCACCGTGGTCCTGAGTATAAATTGCTGGAAGACCCCTGTCCAGATCCAAACCGGAGTCCATCCTGAAAGGGAAGAATGGTAATTATTTTCAAAGTATAAAAGTTGCTGTCATGTTTCCATGTTTTTTTTGTGTTTTTAAACAATCAGTTTATTGAAATTTTCAACATGAATAAGATGTTTCAGGATGAATACCAGTAACCTTAGATATTAACACCCGCCTACCCACCCCCCTCCGTCCCCCATGGAAAGGAGTGGGGAATAAATTATAAAAACTAAAATAAATACATAAATAAATTAGGGGTGCACTGATGCATCAGCTGAATATCGGCATTGGCCGACGTTGGCCCTGTTTACGACCATCGGCAAATAAAAATGACATTTGCCGATGTTCATATATAGCCTATTTATGCTTCCTCTACATTCATTAAGAGCGGCGCCCCGCCATTCCTAAAATCCAGCTGCTGCTGCTTCATTTTTTAAATTTACATGAATAAAGACCCGCTGCACGTTTCCTCACAGCGCAGTGAACCTACTTCTGTAACTTGGGACCTAACCAGCAGAACTCAGTGTTTCCTCGCGGAGCAGCCGTGACGGCGCTTCACTGAAATATATTTGGCGAGACGCCTTCGCTGAAGCAACATTACCGCTGCAGCGTTATTTTGCATCCGTGCATCAAGGCGAGGAGACGTCAGACTTCCAAGTTGATGATGCGCACGGAGTTTGGACCTAAACTGGTTACAAACCAGAATGCGGCGCGAGTTGGTCTGATGTGAAGCGATCATAAGGTGATAATTGTATCAAACAATATATAATCCCCAAATCAGGTTCTCACCAGCAGATAATTACAGATATGCCTCATATGGATTAATATGGCAAGTACATGAGAATCATTTAGACAGCCCGTTTTTTTCAATGATGAGGCTTATTTTATTTGTTTTACAAGGAACTGATATCCTGAAATTATCATGGGGCCCCCATGAGAAAGGTTGCTGTAGGCTGTTGTGTACATATGACGAGCCCCACCACCTTAACCCCCCACCCCCTGGTGCCATATCTACAAAGTTTTGTAGAGGAAACACTGTATATATTGAAATGTTTCCAAAAAGAATTGTCATAACAACTTATAACTACTGTTAACCAGAAAGTGACATTAAAGGTTGTTTCTGTTTCATAAATTGGTCTGATTGAATTTGCGCTCATTCAAGGATTGAGTGATGAGCTGAAAGACAAAAGAAGTAATAAATAACAAAAGAAAAACACACATCGGCCAAGATGCAATGTTAAATATCGGTATTGGCCCAGAATATTCCTATCGGTGCATCCCTAAAATAAATAAATGAAATTTTAATAAAAAAAAAAAAAACAACACAAAAAAAATAAATAAAAAATGCAGATGAAGAAAAAAAAAAGGGATGAATAGATAATATGTAGACATGTTTCTGTGTTTTTTTGTTACCTTTGCTCCTTGCTATCATCTCGACCTTTTGGAGGTGTTACAGATGGTAAGGGCTCCGACTGTGGGTATGGGTCCGACCCCCACACCATCCGTGAGTCTGACGGCAGGCCGTGGTCACGCATAGGTCGGGTCAAATGTTCGAATGAATCTGAGCTAGAGCTGGAGTTATCACCCGGTTCTCTGCGCACAATCTGCTTTGGAGCAATTCTCCCTGAAATGTTGAAAATGGAGAAAATTTGAACAAGTTGTTCTGTAGAACTCAGCATATAAATCGCAACCAAAATTACTCTGAACATTTCTAAGGTAAATCTCCTCACCGGGGTGGATGTTAGCTGGCATATCCATTGGGGGCCGGCCCGACATCATTCGCGGGTCCATGTAGGACTGCATCATGAGCCAGCGGGGGTCAAACCCCATGGAAGCTAAGTGCTGGTGGTGAGGGCCCATGGGCTGATACATGGAGCGGTGCTGCTGCTGTTGGGTGGCAGGGACATTGCCTCCCCCCGATGGAGACACAGAACCCCCACTTTTCTGCTGCTGCTGCCACTGTTGCTGCTTCATCTGCTCCTGTGAAGCAAAAGCAAAAATAAAAATAAAAAAATAATCTCAAGTATTACATCTCAAAAAACACAAAATGCCTCATCTCTGAGAACCATTGGCATCTTCTTTGTTTTGAAAGTCGTTAAATGAAAAGTGGAAGTTGCAAAGGGGCCAGTTGTTATATTTAAGTCATCAGTGTAATTCATAAATTTTTTTGTAAATGTATAAATATAATGAAGAAATATCAAAAATGTATATTTTTCTACCAAGACAAACTGCATTTCAGGTTCCTTTTCAGTTGGCTATCTACATGGAAAATCTCTATCTTTTCGGATCACACATGCAACATGTAACAACTCAAGAGGCCACATGTAAACAATCTTACCTGTTGTCTGAGGAAACGCGGTGGCAAAGACTTCTGAAACTGTTTGGAGTATCCCGGGGTAAGAGATGGACGCATAGCAGAAGCAGCGTCTCCTTCCAGTTGCGGGGGTGCAATGGGGACTTCCTCTCCACCAGGGGTTTCCACATGTGTCAGAGGCAGATGGGGCTCCTCAGCTGAAAAAACAAACGGTATTAGCATCCAAAACCAAGAATCTGTAAGATAATAAACCTCCACATGTGGTAAGAGATGGCCTACCTCTGTTGTCGTCTATGTTAAAATAATCCCGGATGGGTACCGATGTTGTCCTTTCTGTTTGGTTCTCCTCCATCAAGGGCCCGACTTCAGGCAAAGAGGTCTCTCCTTCGCTCTGGGGTTCTGCAGGTACAGTTACAGGTCTCTGAGCGGGGGGGCTGGGCTGACGAGCCAACTGAGTCTCATCGTCTCCACTTTGTTGTAGTCGCTCTCGTTCTCGCTCCATCCTATCCCTGTCCCGATCAACCCTCTCAGATAGAGGGGCTTGCACGTTTGGAGGCTGTGATTGGGAAACGGGGACTGAAGGTACAGGACTGGATGCGGGAGCAGGGGCTGGAGCCGAAAAGGTATCCTCCCCAGCGGCTCCTGCTTCTTCAGTGGCGGTCTGAGCAGAGGCAGGTTTGCCTTCATTTGCCTGCCGGTGTTTTTCATTGAGACGTTTGAGTTTTTCAGCACATGCAGCAAGCCGTTGTTCCTCCATCCGCCGTTCTTCTTCCTCTCTCCTCCGTCTTGCTCGCTCTACAGCTTCAGAAACGTCTGATGGCTTCTTTCGCTTCTGTCGCCACGCATCAGAGTCCTCGTCAGCACCAGGTGCTCCTGTAGCCTGTGGTTTATTTCCACGAGAAGCACCGCTACCTGCAGGACGGCTACCACCCTAGAAATGGATGATACAGTCGGACTTCAATACTTATTCATAAAAGCAGCAGCCGGGTGATACGCTTGCATTATAAAAGTTTTTTACCTGGTAGTCTTGTGGGGGTGCAGATTTATTGTACTGGCCCACACTGCCAGGTGATGGTGCTCTGTGATCCACGCTGTCAGCCCAGGAGGTTTTACTGCCGCCACGCTCCTCGGATCCCTCCTTCCAGCCCTCCTGACTGTCTGATGTACGAGATCTCATACGCTCAACTTTGCCCATCCACTCCCTGAAAAAGTACATGTTTGAGTTAAACCCAAATCAATCCCAACAACTAGTGTGGCAACTGTACTCGCCTCAAAATGCAAATGTAGCCAGAACACATTATTTTGAGCTCAGTTTGAAAACGAATGTCACTGAATTCTGTTCAGCATTAAATCTAAAGGAGCCAACGAAAAAATTGATCACAGCAGCAGGTCTCAAAAATTAGGACGGGGCCAACAAAATGCACAAAGAGTAGGAGGAACAAAAAAGTAAAATGATTGGTCAGAAAAAAAAGACAGGTACTTGAGAGGCAAAATCCCACAAAATCAAAGTAGTTTGGCAATTTTTTGAAAACTCAGTCTATTCATTCTGGAGTATATTCTCAAGTATAACTCAAAAGTAAGGCCATACTATATATCATTATTGTATTTATATCGAGATATGAACATTCAAGATATTAATATAAAAAAATCAACAATATAAACAATATAGATTTCCCCTGCGGTCATTCTGCATTTACAGCTGGAAGTTGGTACTTTTCTGAAAAATGCCTGGTTTCCACCTGTAGTCATATTGCATCGTACAGAAATCTGGCATGAATATCAAGAAATGAAATTTTGTCAATATCATTCGTTACTACTGAATACTAGTCCACCACCAATGTTACACTTTTTATATCCACTTCATCCTATTCAGTTTTGTGGGGACGCTGAGGCTTAACCACACATCCATCAGACAAAAGGTAGGGTACACCCTGCACAGATACCTACACAGAAACAAAAACTATTCATGTTCACACTTTTGCCTTGAGCCAGTTTAGACTCATCAATTATAGTTTTCTTTTGGATTAAAGCCAGAGTACCTGGAGAAATTTCATATATGCACCACTCCATCGTAACATAACCCATCTCCAGTACTTAACATAATAATGTCCTCTCCCAAAGATCCAGAAACTATTTTCCTCTGTTCCCGGACATTTACTGTATAGATAATTGTTTAAAAGGGAGATGGCTCTGTCCTAAATTATCAGATGCCTTAG
>JBAJHY010000014.1:19425004-19435892 GCA_037177095.1 Craterocephalus marjoriae | reverse complement strand
CCCCAGCAATTTCACAGTACCAGACACCCCTTTTCGTCTGGGCCGTTCTCATCACTGCCGTTCTGCTTCTCCTCTCCTCAAATACTCTTTTCTTCCACCATTTTGTATATGTTCCTCTTCCTCTCCATCATGCCTGCAACAACGACTCAATTTATCTCCTTTACTTATCTTATTATTTCTGTCTAGCCTTACTTTTCTACAGAAATAGAGATGATGAATAACTACTGATTCATATTATTTCACAAAAATAATATGAATAAATGATTGAATGAAAGGATGCATGAATGAATGACTTTATTTCAGTTACAATTTTAAACTCATAAGAGCAACCTTACAATTATTATTAATAGTAATTTTCTGTAACTGAAAAAGGAAGAGGCTGAAGCAAAAGCTAATATTTGCCTATCCTTTACAATGCCTTAGAACCAGGAATTTCAAAATCAATTAAAGCCCCAAGCGCCCTCGCATCTATTGCGCCGTCACGTTTAACAGCAGCTCCCTCGCCACACACCTCCTGGCCATCATGCTCTCACCCTCAGCAGCAGGAGGAGCACTACCTGTTCATCCTCTCTGCCAGTCAGTGCAGTCAGTGTAAAAAACCATCAGAAAGTTTCTGGAGTCATGACTGATGAGATGTAAAGTCATATTTTTCTGATGAATAGAGCACATTTGGGCCTTAAAATGAGTCACATAAAACATAGTGTATTTGGTATAAATCATCATTGTTTATCTTTTTAAAAAAAAAAAAAAAGGAATGTAAATTTCATAAAAATTGAACACACTCAATCTTCTCTTCAAATATTTATTTAGATGTTTTCCAGTCTGTATAACTGGATGATAACAAACGAGATTTGCTTTAGAGGTAGTGCCTGTGAGAATTTGTGACATTATTATCTTTGCAACAAAATAAATATCAAAAAGGACCAAAAAACCTTTTCTATAAGCATTTTGATAATGTAACAAGCTCTTCTCCCGGCTGACACTACAGCTGTATTCACACAGCAGGCAAAAGTGGCTCAAATTCAGCTTTTATATCTGATATGTTTATGGCAGTCTGAACAGCACAAGTCAGAATTTTTTGCAAATCTGACCCATTACACATTCATATCTGGTACTAAATCAAATACATATCGAACCTTTTTCAAAGCAGCTGCAGTCTAAATGGTCATGTCACATTCAATCCGACATCTACTTCATTAAAGTGAGATTCATCACAGTTCTATGCCTGAGGTGGGGGTTCAGGGCCTGATCAAATATAAACAAAGGTTTGAACAAAATTATATCATAATAATATCACAAGTTTGTCACTTCCAACTGCATAACAACTTTGAAACTGATACACACAAGCTGACATGTGTATGAATCTCAGTAGACGAAGCGTGCCAAGTGTGACGTCATGTCTTCCTCTGCTCGTGTGGGTCACTTCAGGGCCATACACTTTTACACTGGAGTCTGAAGGCAATTGGATTAAATTATAATGTGAAGAACCAAGTGAAAAAAATCTGATCTCAGCAAAAACAAAAAAAAAATTAAATTGTTCATTAAGACTTCCAGGATGAGCATAGCCTTGCAGGTCATTTCACTCATGAGAAAGGCCAAAGAAGGGTTTTTTCTACCTCTTTTTATGTTCAAACTTTTCAAAATTCCTACTATTGTTATTCAGTTTTTTTATTTACACATTCAAAATATTAATTCATAACTATTTTCTGAGAGTATTACTGCTGCATACAAAGGCAGTATGAGTAGAAATTCTTAAGACTGTCCTCTACATTAGAAACCTTCGGTTATGCTCTCATGAAAGTCAAAATTCTCTTCCAGCCTCCTTATGAGGATGCCATGGGTTCTTAGAGTAAACACTTCATAATAAGATTGATCTAATGCAAAATGCTCTCATGAGATACGATACATCTAGTGAACTGCACAGCTGTGTTTAAGGGAACAAAACATCAAAATGAACATTAAATGTGGAAGAATCGTTGGAATTTTTTATCTCACGTGTAACACAAGGTCTTCAACTTTCAGATGGCAAATCGCAGTGTTGTTCCTTAATGCGCAGATCTGACGGAAAATATGTGTAGAGATATATAGTTTCCAGTCAGTGTTTGCCCCATGAAGACCCTTATCGCCACATTGTACAGCCTGAGTTTACTGAAGTCCAGCCAAGAATCCAAATACCCCCACCCCCTTTGCTACCACATACAAACAAAGTGCTGCTAATATTCAGGGATTACAAAAAAGTTCCATTAAGATTTCAGTCATGGCTGTGTGTGTGGATTTATGCGCGCTCATTGTCTCGAGACTGGCCCCATGCGCTCCCAGACCTGCTGGGCTTGCGGAACGCAGTTGCACGAGTGAATTTTAAGCAGAATCGAGGTCACACTCTGAACATTTACTGTCTCCTCCCCAGTCAAATCAGCCTTCATATTGCTGCAATTAAACCTAATAAAAAGGAGCAGCGCGGGTGTCACGCTGGTTTTTGCGCCGCGTAAACAAACAGTTACACGAGCCCGGGCCACATGACTGTAATGGAAGTGTGAGGTGTGTTGTCTGGTTGGTGCTGACGTGACGTTTATTTCAACAAAGCCTTTTTAACATCCAGCGCGCCTCCAGGTAAGAACACCTGGATGCGTAAAAGCCTGCGCCGTCCTAGCTCCAGAGCATGAGTCTGAAGTCATCCGCGAGAACAATAACTTGTTTCTGGTGTTGTGCGCAGCGGCTGGACTGATTGATGGTGCTGGGTGACAAAGAGAGAAATGGTGAGGATGGTGCGCGAGCCAGCGGTTCGTGACGGGACAGGACGAGAAGAGGAGGAGGGGGATGAGAACGGAGACGTGGGGGGGGTTGGCTACTTACGCTGCTGTTCTCTCCTGTCCAGTGGACCATCGCCTGGTTGTGCGTCGCATCCCCTTTAAGCACGAAGGAGCTGCTGAGCAGGGACATCTGTTTATCCCAGGACAGCGCTCTCCTGAGGCGGGGGGAGCTCCCCGCACCGACCCGTTCTCCGTCCGCGTCCGTCAGTAAACGCGGCGGGGAGCCGCTTCCTCCGCCGCCCATGTTAACCGTACTATCCTCCACGGCGCGCCGGGTTAGAGCCTGGCTGTCACCGCGCGCGGGTCCCGGCAGTGCCATCCAGGCCGAGGCGATCAAAAGAAAGATGCAGAGGTGCGCAGCGGCGAAGAGCGGTTCTTCGGGGCGCAGAGGTGCCATGCTTTGCGCCGTAGTAGCGCGGAGACTGATGGAGATGCTGCTGATGCTCGTGGAAGATAGATAGGTGTATACTGTAAGCCGAGAGAGTGAGAGTGAGAGAGAGGGAGTGAGTGTGGGATGGAGAGAGGGGAACTGAAGCAAAGGCAGACAGTGTGAACAACGTGGACGCGTCTCTGTGCCAAATGGGATCCGCAGGACGGCGCAGCGGTGCCATCTGCCGTCCTGCAGCTGCAGCGTCCTGTCACTCATCTGATAACTCAATCCGTCCTCAACAAGCGGCGTCACGCGATGATTTAAGACACGCACTTCTGTGACTTCTCTGTCCTTTTTTTCACGTATCCTTAGTAGAACAACAACATTTCATATCCCATATCATACATGTGTCAAACAAACCCACTGATAATTTTTTACCTGTAGTACAAACACAAAAAACATTTTAGAAACTTTTTTTTTTCAATTTGTCCCAAAGGATTTTTCATTTGAACTTTCTTCTCTTTCTGCTGCTGTATTCCTTATATGTTTCCAAAATACACTCAGCGCCCACTTTATAAGATATTTTAAAATTAGGGACAATGGGTGCTTTTATTTTGTAGATGGGTGAAAAAATGGTAGTGTAAAGGTTGAGAGGTGTTGTTTTAAAAGTTGCAATTCCTTCTGATTTTTGCCTTAACCCTGAAATAACAGGCACAATGTGAATGATGCATGAGAACAAGTAAATCATGATGAAGAAACACATTAAGTTTCTGGATTCAGTATGAATGTGTCGCTGGGCAGGCTGAAGTGTTGAAGCCCCCCCTCCCCTCCCTCAAAAGTAAAAAGAACTTCCTAACTTTATCCAAAAGTATATTTCATACCCAGAAGTTAACCCAAGCTGCCATGTGTGTGTGTTTTTCCCTCTGTCCCTCCCTACAAACCACAGGGATTATCTGCTGGATTTATCAAGGCAACAAACGCGTGACTTCCAGCGCCGGCTTTGTGAAAGAGAAGCATATCATTACTGGCAGCTACAGTAGACGCACGCCACACTCCTGTCACACTTTCACTTATTTTTATTGTAAACAAGGCAGTGTGCTTCCATTTCAATATTGCATGTGCTGAGCCTCTCAGCTGAAAACCCACACCCACACCTCTACGGTACATTCCACTGACATTTTCTGTATTTTTCATGGTAAGACAGTATGCATGGAATTTGAAATGTAGCTCTGCACCCCACCCAAACAAAAGAAGAAAACCCTGGCTACAAGAGCTCACCCCAACTTCTACTTACCCCAACATATTACTGGAATAGTATTTTGTATGTTTTTAGATGAAGCCAAGAGGTATAACAATGGTTTCATGTCACAGGGAGCATCTTTGCATTGCCTTAAAGAGGAGGTATATCCATTTCTGAACTGTAACCATTAAATGAAAAAGTAGCCCAGGCTGTTGGTGAATCATTAATGCCGTATTATTCTCAGAGTGACACGTGAATGATATCTTAAGTAAACACCAGGTTCAATAAAATGAAATGTATTTGGAAATTAGGTGTCCCAATGCTACTTGTTCACTGCTACCAACATTATGTACAAGGCTTAGTCCCATGTAGTATGAAATACAAACTACCACAAATAAATAATCACTACATCGGTATGAACTGTACATGATATATATTACATACTGAATTAACAATTACAAATATATATATAAAATTATGTTTTGAGTTTGTTGGAACAAAAATTCCATGTCATATGTCTTGTCAGTGATCAGCTGCCTGGAGGTGAACGGGATAAAGTAGGAAATTGGCTGAGAGAAAAGAATTTCTTATGTACAAGCAGTTCTCGAGGACCATGTCTTAGTGGAAATAACACCTACAGAGGCTAATTAGTTCTTTGGTTGGACTGAAGTCTGTGCCTCTGCGGAGTCAGATCTCTGACTCATCATGTATGTATCCCAGACCATCCAGACTGGAGATGTTGGCCATAGGTGGGAAGTGGTGTTCGCCATTCCTTTTGAAGTCAACAGCGCAGTGATTATTATTGGCACTGCACGGTCTCCCCAGCTCAGGCCCCAGGAGCTTTATCTCTGAAGTTCTGTTCTGGATGTGCATGCAGCCCGCTGACTCTCTTCTTCCCTCGCGGACCCCGGAGCTCTGCGCAAACTTAAAACACTTCCAATTCCCTCTAATCCACATCCACGATATGACCCCTATCAAAGCGATACAAAGCAGAGACAGCAGAGCCACGGCCACTTTCAGCTGGCCCACCTTCCCGGAGTCGCTTTGATTCTCGGGGGGCAACGGCTCCTCGGTGTCTGAGCCCGACCCAGGATCTGGTGCAGCCGTGCTCAAAGTGTGAATGAAGTTGGAGTTTTTTGTTACTGTGGGGCTGAGAGTGGGGTCGACCACTACTTCCGGGTCAGAGTGGAGATGTAAATGATAAACTCCCACCGTCTGGTTGTGTGTTCTGCTGTTTATCTGCTCTACTGAGTCACAGCTGTACACACCGGCGTCCGATCCAGATGCATTCAGGACGAGGAGGCCCCCGTTGTAGATGTAGTATTTGCTGCTGGGGTGAAGCGGTCGGTCAGAGAACCGCCAGAAGGTCTGCGCAAGGTTGGAATGGGGCTGGCAGAGAAGCCGGATGTTGTTCCCTGGAACGAGGGCTAAGTCGACGGCAGCGACTGGATCTGAAATACAAACAAACAAACACAAAGTTAATCCAGCTTCATGCTCATAATACTGCTGGGATTTATTCACAAAGACTCTCCAGCCACACAATGCAAATAAAAGCACCTAGCAGAGGACACTGGGACACATCTCCCTCCTGCAGACTCTGGATTAGAGTTTCTGAGGAGCTGTGAACAGAGGAGCACCGTGCAGAGGAGAGGTTCCAGGCACAGTAAGGATCCCTGGACAGGATGCAGTCCACACAGGACTCGTAGCGGCCGCAGTTACTGACCGGCATCTGGATGGCACCAAACTCTGAACCAGCATACAGCTGGCCCTGTCATCACACACACAAAAGATTTGAATTAACAAACCAAGAAGCTTATCATAGAACACGTTATATTCCAGGAAATACCGGTCCGTAGAGTCGGGCTGACGCTGTAATCACGGTAATAAGCAGCTGGTTTAGCTGCTGTGTAATAAGCCTGTTATTACCTTACGGGAGGACAGGCGCAGGATGCCGATAGGCTCGGAGTTTTCATACACCTGGATCTCCTCGATGATGAACATTTCCCCCCCGTAATTAACAGCCTTCTGAATGAAACCATTTTCTGTAAAAGAGACAGAAAAGTATCCATAAACACACAATACAACTTTATTTATAATGCAATTTACAAACAACAAAGTTGACCAAAGTGCCACCAACAGATTTGAAAATATTCAAAATAGGAGCATAAAAAGGACAATTATAATCAAAATACTTTGACAAAATAAGATGAAATAATCAAAAACTAAAACTAACCAAGCTAAAATCAGATCAAGCAGTCATTGTGAACAAAAAGCCAAAGTGAATTAAAGCAAATTAAAATGGATCCTGAAGCCGGGACACACACACGCCTGCTAAAGGAAATCTTTTGACTTGTATTGTCATTAAATATGAGTTTTAATCAGTCAGAAAACTGATTAAACTGATGAGTATGAGAGAGGGATCACACTTCGACATGTAAATTCAGGACGAACAAGTGCTGAGGAAACGTTTGAGTCACTAACATCCACTATGCTCCTCTCTTCGTTTCAGACAAACCCTTTTACCTGTGCCGACAAACATGACGTCATATGTGTGTCCATCCACAGCCAGCACGCTGTCCACCACAATCCTAGTCAGCAGGGCCCCCCTCTTAACCAGCAGCGGCCCCCCCGTCTGTGGACGCACGGCCTCGTCCATCAGCGGACGGTCTCTGATGAACTGAAGGGTTTTGTCTGGAAGGTCCAGAGATCGGTTCATCCCCATTTTACGTGCCACGTCGTTGATGCACTGAAAATACATAAAATGAAAGTTTAGATTTTTTTTTTTTACCCTTCAATACGAGGAGCTCATTTCTCCAAACATCAAACTCAGTATAAACTCACCGCTCCCGGTCTGGGGACCGGCACCTCGCCGGTGTACATAACCCACTTCACATGCGATGTCTCCACAGTGACGGACGTCTTGAACCTTCCCTCGTCGAAAACGTCTCGGATAGCAGAAACGCTGTACGCGCAAACCGCAGACACCTGGGGCAAGCTCCTTCAAACACAGCGCCGCACGTTTATATTAGCAAACCCAAAACCGAGCGAGAAAATCACACAAACACCATGCAAATGCCCAGAAAGGCTAAATATTCATGCATTCATGCATCAGGGGAAATAAAAAAAAAACACTCACGACTGCGGAGTGAAGACGGCGTAGAAGACACTCTTCCTCCAGTCCTTGTGCTTCAGCAGGAAGACATCCTGGACAATGGGGGGCAGGCTGGGTTCAGGGAAGGAACAATCCAGACGAGCTTTCAGGAACGACGTCCATTTCCTCTGCAGCGTCCGCTGGCCGCCCATATCTCCCTAAACACAGACACAGCAGGCCGTGATGTCCACAGGTTCCCTCTGATAACCAGCAGACCATCAGACGTCTTACACAGACTATTTTTAAATCAGAGTTTCATCATACCTTGCAGACACGGGCCACTCGTGACACGGCGACTTTGCTGTAGAAGTCGTACTCCATGGCATTCTCGCTGAAGAACAAGTAGACTTTATCATCGTCCCCGTCAGGACTACCAAAACTCTCGCGCACAAAGTCCATGAAGACAAAGTTTGGCTCTGAAATTCAACGTCAAACAAATGCTCAGGAAAAGAAGAGAAAAAAAACATGAAGCATTAACTTATCTGCTTTATTATAATGGAACTCACCGCTGAGCCAGGAGCCCTTAAACTCGGTGCGAAGAGCCAAGTTTGAACTGCGCAGAATCACCGGCTCCGAGCCCAAGAAGTTGATGGATGTAGCAGAGTACAGGTCATTTCCTGTCAGGCAGGAACAATAGCAGAGTAAACATTCCTGGAAATCCATTATCTATATTAAGTTGGAGCAATAAAGCATTTATATGCCTACTAATGAAATGGATAAATAAATTTACTCATCAGAATGCATTGCAAGATGAGGGAGCATTCCGTTTTAATGTGTTGGAATATCATTTTTGTGCAAAACGATGCGTGCACGCAGCTACGATGCGCCTCGCGCTATTTTCGGTTTGAACAATCAGCATTTTTCGGTGCTTTGTTCCCTTTGGCAGCAAAGTTGATTGAGACACTCACCGAGCATGAGGGAGGAGTATCTCTGAAAGGGATCAAAAGGACACTTCCCTTTTCCCTCCTCTGGCTTTCCCTTCAGCGTCAGCTGCCCATTAGAGAACGTCTGTCGGAAACAAAAGGGAGGAAATAAAAAAGTTAGTGAAGGGCAAATATGAAAAACTGCTTTGTTTTGTTCAGATAGCAGTTTGAACATGAGACCTGGAGGAAAGTAGGAGGCAGCAGTTTGCAGGTTGAATAAAACTTGATGGGTGCTTTGCTTGCAACCCTAAAACACACTTAGATGCTGTTTATTAGGCTCCACTAAATGTTTGCGCTCAGGAATGCTCCTGACTGAGTGAGAAGACCCAGATGTATGTCAGAGGCAGCCATGATAGGAGCTGGTCCAATTCTTTACAAGCTAAGGAAAAGTTCAGACACCTCTTTTCTTTCAGGAAAGGGACAGTCCTTTATAAAAAGGAAAGGGAGATAATGCTGTTCCAACATTCATTGCAGCTGCTTTTAAACATCCGTAGTTTCACCTTCACAGAGCCACATCACAGCTCAGCAGCATTATGTTCTCTAATGAAGACTAAGTTAAGTCCAGAAGTATTTGAGAGCCAATTTGTCTATTTATTTAGTGGATTTTTTTATCGTCCCCTGCACCGTATTCATGTAGGACCCTCACAATTTTCCCTTTATCATTCCATTTTTAGCCCTGGTAACCTTTACTTGCCGGTGGCTACAGGAAGTGGGCAGAGATGGAGGGATAACATGCAAACCGGGACTTGATGACGTTCAGAATCTGTACTCTGGACACCTGCTTTACAGTTGAGCCGCCCATTTCCCTTTTAGTTCTTTTAGTCGGGTCCATCTTATCACAAGTTTTATTCCAGCCGTTCTTTGTTTAGCTGATCTTAAGATTCATTCTATAACTAATTTCGTTATTTCAATGTTTGTTTCATTTACATTTTAAAAACCTATCTACGGTAATCGTTCTTATCTGTGAGCCACTTCTCTTTTACCTCCTCACCTAGTTTTTATTTGTAAATGATGCTTCCATTCCTCATTAGATTCTTAGTTTAAACAAAAGGTTAAGTAATTCAGTTAATCTTACAAAAAACAACAAACTCATAAAAATAAAGCAACGGACGGTAAGTGCTACCAGGTGTTTCAGTCACAGTCCTCAATAACAGACTGACATGTCAGACTGAGATTCTGGAGCCAGAATCTAGGACTCAGATTAAAGGGGACTTCCTTTACAGTGTTAAATTAATAAAACGTATAAAAGGGAAATATGTGTTGTTTTTATTATTACTGTGGGGAAGTAAAATCATCCAATCCACCTAAAATGTTAAACTAGTGAATGCCACCAGGAGGGCTGCAGAGCCTACGTCTATTTATTTTCAGGATTCCACCCAAATAAAAAGGTCAGTGAGGTTTTTTTCCACACTTCACATATTACAAAGTACTCCCATTAATTGATTGTACTACCAATTACTCTTTTTCAAATGTGTGGTTTTTATTTTACTTCTCCGTACCACCCAGTTTGAAACACCAGTAGAAATAGACCGAAACTGATAAACTGACTGATAGATCACTTTATTACAGGAATGGTATTTATTTAAAGTCAGTCCCACCTACTGCACTGATACTGTAAATATTTACCAGAGTACTAACCGTTCATCAGTCCGCCATATAAAATAGTCTCCCTGAAATCTAACATTTACAATCCAGCATTTATCTGCAATCCTGCCCTGTTTTATTCGATAACTTTTTTAAACACAAACTGGCTATCTGAGATATTTATTTTAGTGGGATGAACCAAGCGATAAACGGTCATAAAGAGGTGGAGCAACAATTCTTCTGTAAAAGTCTCAGATTAAACAGAAGGTAACGACACACTCACCATGTAGTCACAGGTCGGACTGAAAGCGTTCGTGCCGCACACATAAAGCGTCGTGTCGTTTATGCTGTGCAGGGTCCGAATGTAGTTGCGGCATTCCACCTGCAACAAGACCCAGCAGAGAGAACGCCAAGGTCAGAGTTTTGTTAGTTCAGCCACAAAAACACAAACATGCAGCACACACACACACACACAGGCACAGCGCAGGATGCCTGGAGCTGAGCCGCCGGCCAAAGGGTCAGGGATGTGCACACACTTTTTCTTATCCTGCCTTTATTTGGACATCCAGTACAAAGCTATAAGCAAAGCACATCAAAGGGAGGTCTATGCAAAGACTTGAAAAGGAGAAAAAAAACACTCCCATATAAATGATGTACAAAGGAACGGAGACACTGCCTGAAGGAGGGAGCGCTTTTTGGTTCACGGTCATCCTTTAAGGCTCCTTTCTGGCCCTAGAAGTAAACTCTGTTTTGAAAGACATTGCACAAACCTCAGCGTGTTTTCCCTTGTATGTGCATTCCCTGACCCTT
>JBAJHY010000014.1:19297320-19308667 GCA_037177095.1 Craterocephalus marjoriae | reverse complement strand
GAATTCACATTCATTATTTATGAAAGATCAGTCTCACTGTGAACAGGGGGGGAGTTTTTAGCAGTAAAAAAGTGCTCTTCCTGCTTTTTACACCGACTGATTAAACTCACTACCCTCACCCTGTGCAAAGATGCAAGCAGTCGTATACAAACAGTTTTAAGAGTTGTCAGGTTCTTTGAATGTTATTGCTGATGTATTCAGCCAGTGGATCAAATAATGAATGTGAATTCTAACAAAATACAATCGTTTTATTTCTAGCTTTTCAGAATCGTATAGGACCACTGAAGGAAACATTGTGGTGTTCGTCACTCATCTCTGAATCATCCCTCTCGCTTTTGATCTTAGACATTTTTTTGTGTTTTGTAAAATAAAGTCAAAATAAAAAAAATATTTTTTCTCCATCTCTTGACTCCAAGTAAATTTAGGAAAATCTACTGTTTAACACTAGTAATTGAAGTTGCTTACCTTCTTTCTGAAAGGCATGTTGCAGCTGCTGCACACTGAAGTCTCAGAAACAGATCTGCTTTCACATTGCTCACCACTATGCTCTAGTTTAGTACTTCCTCATCTGCCCTCACTAAAAATGATAGCATCATACCAGCTGAAATACATATGGGTCTTTTTTTTTTTGCTCTTATTTGTGACACACACCAAAGAGAAAAAACGTATCATAAGGCATCTTTATTAAAATTGTTCAAACATCGATAAAAGGTAATACAAGACATTGATGAGAAATGGCTGGACTCAGTTTTCATTGTAAAGCTGAAATAAAATCAACACTTAAAAGGGAGTCTGAAAAGTTTTCACATTATACACATTATGAAACGACTAGTCACTTCATGCTTGTCAAAGAACAACAAAAACCTTAAAAACAAGATGAAATTGATAAAATTAACGTATAATTAGACAGATCAGACTGTGAAATGACAGGATTGATTGCATCAAAGAGCAGTAAGCGTGTGGAGGTTTCACTGACCAGTTACATCAACAGCTGGAAACATTACATAGATCAAAACTCCAAATTTGATCTTTATGTTAAGTGCACTCTCTTACTTAAATTTTAATTAAAAAAAACAAACAAAAACACATTCTCATCCCTCAGTCTCATCCGATTATGATCATGAGGTCAGACAAACTCGGGCTCGTTGTCCCGGTTTCTCGTCAGGGGTAATTTTTTCCCACACAGCCGTGCCCGTGGAAGCCCCGACAGACCCAGTGTTAGGGCGCACGGCTGGTTGTTGTTGGACTGATTCACGTTGAGCTCAGCGAGGGAGGCGGACAGATCCCCCTCCTCTGCTGCTGCTGTATTATCATCATCAGGGGGCCCGCTGTTCGGCAGAGCGGGAGGGTCTTCTTCCTTTGGATGCTCTTGGTCCTGATCCGCGTCCTGCTCGGGATCGGTATGGGTGACGGACTGGCTGGACAGGTCCAGGCTGTCCCTGTAGCTCAGCTGGTCATCGTCCATGCTCATCTCGCTCTCCTGCTTCATCAGGCTGCGGGTCCTCTGGCTGCTCTCGTCCAGCTCAGAGTCCGAGTCAGGGAGCTGCTCGTTGGAGCCCAGTGAGCCCAGAGAACTTTCTGAACGGACAATTTACAAAAAGAAATGGTAGATTCATTTATTCCTCCAACTTAAAAAACACTGAACTCAGCAGGAGAGTGTATGTTAGTCATTTCATTCTCATGCAAACGTACCACATCCCTCCTCCAGCTTGTTCTGCTCCTCTCTGCTGCCATCGTCCTCTCCGTCTGCAGAGCTCTCCATCTTGTCACAAACAAGACTTTCCTGAGCAAAGAGCAAGGAGAGACTAGTTAGAAGTTGTTTTTGTTTTTTTGTTTGTTTTTTTTAACCATTATGCTACAAACAAACTCAAATGACAGATTTTTCTCCACCATTAGTCTCATGATCTCTGCCTACAAAGTGGGCCGAGGGTTGGTCCTACCTGCTGGATGGAGATGGACGTGGAGCGGGAAGTTTTGTGGACCTGACTGGTTTTGGACTGGAAGATGGATGAATAGAAGACGATGAGGGCCTCCACGATGCGGGCCTGGTGGGGATAATCCACCAAGGAGGACAGGGATATTGTGGCCCCGGTCGGTCGAGGACGCATCAGAGAGGGCCCGAACACGATCCCCAAGTTACTTGGACTCATCTTGTTATCTTCCTCCAGCTCTGCAATCCTGAAATGAGGATAAAAAAAAAAAGATCGGTGAGTGAACCTGATACACAGAATCTGGTAGTTTCTGTTGTCTTTCCATTTCCATCCCACCAATCGGATTGCGAACCTTCGAAGGTGGCGAACGATGTATCGCAGCGTAGCCATGTTGGGCTTCGGCAGCTCTTTCAGGAGTTCTCTCAGACTGTTTACCAAGACCAGAATCTCCGGGTCTGTGTCGGGACCCTGGTCCACCAGCTCGGGCCCTCTGACCACTGCCGGGTTGCTGCTGCCTGACTCGGCCTCCTCTCCCTCACTCTGCAGGCTCTCCTTGGCCAGACCCATCAGCTTGTTGTACAGATGGAACGGCATGATGGGCTCCGGTAGCTGGTGGGGGACGGGAAAGCCGAAGTTATAACGACAGAAATCAAATTTGTGTGTGTGTCTAAACAACAACTAGTAAACTAAACTAAATCAGCTGTTTTCCTCTCAGAATTCCTGATAAAAAACAGAAAAGTTAACTTTCTGCTTTGAAATCTAAAACTTATAGGAGAATTTTGCTTTTTTTGAACATGGGTTCTGTTTTTATCTTTCCTTTCCCACTCACATGTATGAAAGGAAAGATGAAAACAGACCCTAAGTTTAAGAAAAAAAGCGAAATTCTCCTTTAAACTGTGTTGATGATTTCTGGAGTGGAGGGTAGGATTAGGAGGCTTTAGAGACAAAAAATTAAACATTGTTAAAAAGAAATGCACAGTAAAAACTAGGGTTGCATCAATACTCTAAAGTACTCGTACTCGTTAAAGTACCAGGAACCGATCCCAATTTATTACGCACATGTTTATTTTCACTCGAAATTTTAGTTATGTTGTCATTTCAACTTATATTTATTTTATTAATTGATTTCACATTGTTTGTTGTAAAAACAGAGAAGAAAAAAAACCTGTATTCCTATTCACTGCATTTGTTTAGAGTGGTAGAAGTATTGGTATCTGTACTCTGTATCGGCAAGTACTCAGAGTCAAGTATCAGTATCGTATCAGTTTGGAAAAAAGTGGTATTGATGCATCTCTAGTAAAAACGATAAAAACCTGATTTAAAATAAATGTATAGATGTTGTGACTTAAATCTTCCAGAGGAAGTAGAAGAGACTAGATAGTTGACTGGTTCCCCTCCACTTTCAGTAAAACCACCTGACCGTGTGGCCGTATGAACGCGCACCTGTCTGAGGTAAAGCTTGAGGACGTTGCTGATGTCATGCGGCGAACACTGAGACAGCTCCACCAACTCTTTGCCGTTCTCAAAGGCCTGGCACAGTTTTTCCACACGGGTTTTCACCCCGTTTACCCTGTAAATGCCCTGAGAGGAGGAAAAAAAGCTTCATACGCAAAAACTTCCAGTCACTTTTGAATGGTAGGATTTATAAAAAGCGCTTTCTCACCTTCATCTTGAGTGCACGTCTTTCAATCTCTGAGATGCACTTGGTGATGATGAAGGGGATGCAGTCGCTGGCGCAGCCGGCCACCTGAGAGAAGTCCCTGCCGAACAGCTGCAGGCGGCCCTGCAGCTTCTTATGACCACACTGGATGGCCAGAGTCTCCAGGCAGCGCTTGTGACACGCCAGGAAACACTGGGAGGACAAAGGACAAGCAGTCATCATGACATCTGCCCACCTGGACTAACACAGGGAAGCAATGACGTAGTTTAATACAGACTCATATTCAACCAAATAAGATTAAAGTTGTACATAAAAAAACAGTATGCAAACTTTGTGCAAATACAAATGTGTTGAAAATGTACAAATTCACTTACAAAATAAAAAGAAGGAAGAAACACGACACATAAGACTCATTCATTCATTCTGATTACATGCAAATACCAGTCGTATTTTGTAATATCTTTGGGATATGACAACATTTCTATTAACTGACATCTGAAAACAGTCTAATATCACACAACTTATTCCTAAATATAAATTTTCTGGTTAATTTATGCTTTTTTTTTTTTTAAATCTTTCCAACTCCCTGGCTCCAGTATCTCCTCATAGGGATCCTCCACATCAGGATCACATCGTGTCTCTCAGGTCTGCAGGGGGTCGTCCTGGTCGGGGTATCGGTCGGGGCCCTGTATCGCAGTCCTGTGGCTGTGGTGGGGGCCATGGCCTGCCATGATCATGGTGGCTCCTGTGGCGATGACCTCTGTGCTCACTGGTGGGTGGCTCCGGGTGTGGACCAATCCCCAAAGTACCTTGTCCTCACAGCGGTGTCGAGCCATTGGTCTTTTATATATTTATCTCAATTTATGTGTTTTTGCATAATTATTTTGATTAAAGAGACAAACTGGAAAGCAGATTATTTTATGAAAAGAGGAGTTGCTTCTTGCGTTTCTGTTGTGTGTATGTGTGAAAAGTAAAGAAGACAGCCTAATCAGGTGTTTTTATGACCTTTGCTTTTATACTCATTTTTTATTTTTTAAATACTTATGATGTAAAGCACTTTGTGATGCTTCATGTATGAAACAAGCTGTATGAATAAAGTTTGATGTGAATTAAAACATCTTGTATTGACTACATTTATTTGTCAGATTATTACAAGCTGTGGGGTAAAACTGTACCAGGAAGCTGGGTAGACGGTGCTCTCCTTGTCTAAAGGTTGTTTTGGTCCATGCAAAACTCAGGTGATACAATCAAATTCATATTATGAAACAATGGTGGAAAACCCCTGATTTAACAGCTCTGCAGTGTTGGTTTGAAGTTGAACTCTGGCATGGCTGCATTTACTGTAATATATACCGTCTAGAGCACTGGCTCCCAAACTTTTTGAGCCACGACCCCAAAATTATATATATCATTATTCATGACCCTCCCTTCAGTTATTAATTATATATCAGACGGGTTGTCCTGCAGGATCCTATAAGGCCTGAAAACGGTCTGTCTTCATAAATGAGGAGGATTAATATGGATTTACAGTATGCATTAATGTGTTAAAGAATGAAGGTATTAAATTTAGATTTATCTCTTTGTTAATGGTAAAATTTTTACAGCTATGATAGAAAAATCCCACGTTTTATATTTTTCCTATTTATCTGGTGATCCCCTGAAATGATCGCGCGACCCACAGTTTGGGAAATTCTGGTCTAGAGCGGCTTCTCTGGGCAACACAACCTATAAGAAGTAGATTTGCTCCAATCTGAGGTGTGCTCAGCTGCAGCGCAGAGGTCACAGGGTGGATTCATCTGATCACTGTTGAAATGCCGCCATGGCGTGAACTTTAGAGGAACTCACCTCCTCACACTCGGCTCCCTGGAAGTAGACGTAGCTGTCACACTCGCGGCACTTAGCGGGAGTCCGCAGCTTCCTCAGCCGGTGGGTCTGGGCAGCTTTGGACAGGCCGATGTTGCGGAAAGGTCTGGTGGAAACCACCACGTCTGGATCCATGCCGTTAATATCTGCACAGAACAGCCTCCATCACACACTCGCTCCGGGAGAAGCCCACACATGACAGACTGATCCAAGAAGCGCGCTGAGGGCAGGAAACCATCTGCACATCTTACTCGAAGATTCAAACGACGACACATTTCCATCCTTCTCATCCGCATCGTCGTCGGACGACATCGTTCCGGTCGATGATGTCCGAGCTATTTTAGCAATATCACCTAAGACAGAAAAACACAATCTGAGTCAAACTTTTTTTAGCTCAACTTTAAACAATTTAACATGTTAAAGAGATTTTCACATTCGTTTTAAATGAAGTCAAACTGACTTGAGCTGGCAGTGGGAGATTCCAGGCCTCCGTCTCCTCCAACGCTGTCATTGCTCACAGTTGAGCCCCACGACTTGTGACCCTGCTCTGAGGATGACAAAGGATCAAATACAAGTAGTTTTAATAGAAATCCTCTCTCCTGGATCAAGTCCACGTCCGCGCGCAGCATCACTTACTCTTACGCTGAGCCTCCGCCTCTGCAGCTGCCGGGTCCACGCTGATGGCAGGAGACTCTGATTGACTCGTATTGGTGTCAGTGTTGAAACTGTCATTTCTGGGTCTGTGGCCATGGCTACAGAGGACAGGAAATGTTGTTTTTCTGTTCAAAATGCTGCTTTAAGTCTTAAGTAAATATGCTGCAAACCAACAGAGACATTAACTGAAATGTTTACGGCTCTTATCCAAGCCTGACACCCCTTAGTTTCGGCCACTACGAAAGTCTGGAAACAGACTGACGACTAGAAGTGGAAGTAACGGATTACAAATACTCAAGTTACTGTAATTAAGTACATTATTTAGGGATTTGTAATTTTATGAGTATTTTTTCAAAGTATGTAATTTTACTCATACTCTTGTACAATTTATACCATATAATTTACTTCAATACTTTTAAAATCAGAAATCGCTCCTGAGTACACCCATAATTTGCACCTTCCATACACCACATTTAATCAGACGAAACGAGAAAAATACTGGATAAACTCGGCAAACTTAGAAAATTGGCTCTTACTGAAACTGAATAAAAAGGTTAAAAAAGTGAAGCGTTTTTTGTCATTTTTTTGAACAAACAAATTTTCTGCTCATGTCATTTCTTTACCACAATATTTCCTTTGTGCACTTGTTCTATACGTTGTTCATCTGAGAAAAGTGATTTGAATGCAAATGTTTTATACATGTTACTTGAATCAAATACCTGCTATTGACGGCACAATAAAACATCCATCAGTTAAAAAGTAATCAATACTCTGAGTAGTTTTTCAGAAGAGTAATTTGCACTTTTACTAAAGTATTTTTTTAAGACCAGTACTTTCATTTGTAACTGAGTACAATTTAAGCAATGTAACAGTAATGTACTTGAGTAGAAATTTTCAGTACTCTTTACACCTCTGCTCTGTTGGGCTTGTGTATCATTAGGTTTTTTGTGAAAATGGGCCAGACTAGCTTCTGATTCAGTTAAATCCCCCGAAACATCAAAAACCTATCTCAGAGACCAACTGTAGCCCTTACTGTGACGATGAGCTGGAGGGGGAGTAAGCTTCAAACGTGTAGTGCACGGTGGGCTGCGCCGGCAGCTGCAGGTCTCGCACGTGGGCGGCGTACTGCTGGCCGGGGTCGTACAGCTTGCTGCTCTCACACAGAGTCTGGTAATGGACCGGCAGGGCCACCGTCTGCATGTGCATCAGCTGGTAGTAGGAGATGGTGGCCTGCAGGAGGAAAGCTGCCAGTTAAAGACCAAGTATTTACACGTTATGGGTTGTGTGTCTGTGTGTGTGTGTGTTCTGACCGAGCGGAGGGTCTGATCGCTCTGTTTGATGATATCCTGCAGCTGCCTCAGCACTGTGACCTTTGCGTGTTCAAGGTCCAGCTGCTGAGCGGTGGCATCTGCTATGCAGGTTTTATAGGTGGCCTCTGCTTCCTCCACCTGCACACACACAAACACACACTTTAACTTTAGACTTTTAGACTTTAGACATCAGAACTTCATGTCCTCCAGATGAGCATTTTAATAATAATGACTCCCAGAAACAAACACACCTTCTTGAACGCCTCCTCCTCCAGGCGCTTCTTCTTCTCCACAGACTTGGCGGTGGACCCCCCTCCCTCCTCCTCGGCTCGGCAGGTGGCCGACTTGGCCTTGTCGTGCTCCTCGCAGCGGGCCATGTAGGCCTGCTTGGCCTTCCGCAAGTTGGCCTCGCACTCCATCTAAACGCAGAAAAACATCTTTGTTCCTTCCTGCTGGAAGACGGATCACATCCACTGGTGCAGCGTTAAAACGAGGAGCATACCAGTTTCCGCTTGGCTCGAATCCAGTGCTCCTTGATATCCTTGCGCTTCTTCTCGTGCTCCTGTTTGCGCTGCATCAGAGGCTGCTCAGGCGACAAGTAACGCATGGCGGTTATTAGAGAAGCAAGAAGCTGAGGGATGCTGCGGCGATGTGCGCTGGCCTTACCTGGATGAAGGTCTGGGTGTGAAGGGTGGTGGTGGCCTGCTGGAGCCCAACGCTTTGCTCCTGGTCCTGCTCCAGAGCCAGAGAGTAGATGGAGAAGAGGGGCATGTGGGGCTGGAGGGAGCAAGAGAGAATATTTGATGTTAATGACAGAAGTTTTACAGAGAACGGCACAAATCTCTTCCTGCATCTTGTGAGGCATAAATGAGGCTTACATGCGTTATGCTGTGTTTGCAGGACTGATATAATCTCTGGAGGCCTTTGGAGAACTCCACCTCTGGTAAAGACAGAAGAACAAAGACTGTTATGACCGATATCCCGTCTTATTTATGATGAACCAAATGGTTTCCAGAAACCTGAACGTTGCAAAAAACTTGGTGGCACTTCCACGTACCCAGTGAAGTTCTCTTTTCCACGTAGCACATCAGGTCCTTCATGTACTTGGAAATGGTCTTGGCATAGAGCAGAGCCGAGTCCACCCCTCCCTCGCTGTGCTGCAGGATCACGTCCACTTCCTCAACTCTGCCTGCACAGCATCAACACAAACAATCAGCTGGTTGTTGTCAAAAGGTGAAAGTCTGTATCTGTGGGGTGACGAGTGCATCACTAAAGCTGCAAAAGGGTGAATTAATGTGTTTGCATTAAGTAAATAAATAGGTTAGATTAACAGCTGTCACATGACCCATGATCCAAACCTGGAAGGATCGCGGTAAACCATCAACTATAAGGAACCAACATGGGTATAGAGTCACATGTTTGGTGGAATCACGTCATAGAAAACCACTAGTGGAACTTTTCTTTGTGAAATAAAGATTGTTTTTTTTAACAATGAATGGGCAGACAACAGAAGGTGTTGGGATTTAACAGCAGGGAAGGAAACACCACATCATGTCTAATTCCCACGGTACAGGCCAGTGGGGGCAGTTTGATGAAGTTCTGCAACATTTGCCCTCAAAAATAAGGTCGGCTTACGAGCTGAACGAGAATTTCTTTTCAGCTTTAACCGTGAAACGGGGATTTGGGAAGAAGAAGACATTTCCTTCCTTTCCTACACATTGGGAGAACCTTTGGGGTGTACTGCCACCCGACTCCTATCAAACAAGATCTTGGCCCAAAAAAAACAAAAAAACAGCAACTCTGGGAGATAATATCTGACTTCCAACAGCAGATTTCAGCATAAACAAAGGGAAAGGTGCTTTAGCAAAGATTAATGCAGCTACGGCCGTCTGTGCAGTTAATTGCCAAACCAGGCCTACATTGGTGCACTGACACATTTACATCAGCAGGGGGCAAACTTCCATCCAGGGTTCAGAACAACAGATAGAAAACCTGAACAGTGGCTGGATTACTGCCATTTATTATCAGCAGATGTGCATTAAATCATTTCTATTATTAAAACACAACAGAGGAACATCTTATAGTATGAAAAGAAGTGAAAGGATGAGGTGAGCCCTTCTTGCTTACTCATGTCCTGCAGGTCGCTCCTAAAGTGTCCGTCTGCTCCGTGGCCCGTCGCGGCGTACAAGTTCTCCATCGACTGCAAAGAACAAAGATGAAGTATCCGTCTACGGCTGATGGAGAGCGGCAACGAGATGCCGATGAACTCACCCTGCTTTTCTCCGTCGGCAGCAGAGAGAGCAGCGTGCTGCTGTCCACTTCTCCCATCAGCAGCTCAGACACGCTGAGGAGAAACCAGCAGCCGCTCAGGAATCACATTTAGCAGCATTTATCGACTTAAAGTGTTATTTAAAGTGAAAAAAGGAAAGAGGAAGAGGCTTGAGGCTTGTGTGAAACCTCTGCAGGTATACAACACAAGGACAGGAAGTCACAACATGTTTTAAACTTTTTTTTCCCCCATCAAGTGCCATTGTTTATATATAAATAGTCCTTTTTTATGCAGGATTTTTCATTCATCTCTCTTGAATTAGAGTTATTTTTAGTAAACCCATTTTTTTTAATTGCCCTGTCCAGTAATTTAATTACTATTTCTGTTTTTTATATTTTATATCTATTTTATATTAAGTTTTACTTTAGCACCTTAGATTATTTCATTGTTTTGGATGTATGAATCGAATTTCAAGTTTAAATGAAGCAGACTTTCGGGGTAACTGTTTTGTAATCGATCCTCGTCTGCATCTTTTTACTGTAAGTTGTGTAAATATGAAGGCAGTGAGGTGAACTTGAGCCTTTTGCAATATTTCACTTTTATGCTGTTGTTTTAAATTATTTTTCTTAAAATAATTTGAATTTTATGTAGCATAATAAGATATTTTGTCTCCATGTAACATTGTGATGAGATTAAAATCACTTGGGTGTTTAATTGCAGCACAGCCTTTCTGTAACTCCTTCCAATATTTTCTTATAACCTCTCCTTATATTAACTCTGTGACCTTTTCCAATCAGGTCAAGGGTAAGAGCTCATGCAGGGAAGTGGTTGCGAGCTAATTTTTTGACTTGATTCCTGTCTCTGTTTCACACCTGATTTCAGTTGCTCTACACTTAATAGACTAAATCAGTTCAAACCAATTAATTAAGATCCAATCAATTTTCTTACAAGCCAAATAAATAGATAAATGAATAACAGCTTAGCTGATGAAATCAATGGATTGCATTGAATCTTGACTTTGATTCATTCTGAGCATATATTTGCTGCAGGAAACAGGATAGGTTTTCTGAGAACGCTTCCATCAAAAACCAGTTTTGAAATGAATGCTTTTTTTTACTCACACACTCTTACATTGAGCTTTTACCTCTGCAACTCCACTGGAGTTGTGAGCATCTTTGGAGATTTTACTTAACACAACCACTAAGCTTACATGTTTTTAAATTTAGATTAAGGTCTTTATACTGCTTGAATAAAGAAACAAAAATTGGGTTAGGGAACGTATGACCTTGAACATTTCATAATCTTATTCAATTCAGGCTCTCTCTTCCACTTAAGTGATTTACAGGTTTAAAGTTAAGCTGGCAAGATGGCAGCATTGACATGAGTCCAGTAAGAAAGAGCTGCCAACTCCAGATTGTAATTCCCTCTGATGCAGGTTGATGCAATTAGACCACCCAGTGTTACTAGAAAAAGATCAGAATCCCACTGGAATGAATGGCATGTTTATTACACAGAAAGATCATGATTTGTTATAATACTAGGGGTGCAACAATGTACCAAATTTACGGTTTGGTTTGGTTCAATACTTTGATGTCATGGTTTGACATTTTTTCAGTACAAAGACATCTAAACGGATCGAGTAAACGAACATGCTCATGAA
>JBAJHY010000014.1:18645543-18661229 GCA_037177095.1 Craterocephalus marjoriae | reverse complement strand
TGGGATATTCTAGGTCAATTTTACAGTAAAGTCAAACAAACACACCCTCATAAACGTTCACACATTTATGTACACAAACTCTGAATCCCTCAAACACGTCCACTCGGGTCTGCGAGACATCAGGCGGGGCGGGATGACAATCACCTTCCTGTATCCTTTCTTGTGGCTAGACGTTATAATTCACAAATGAGCTAACGGATGATTGAACGGATGCACGTATTGGTTGGTAGTCAACAACTTGACTAAAGCCATAGAGGGCTGCTGTTTTTAGAAAACAGCAGATAGGAAGAGAAACAAAAATAGATTTTTTTTTCCATATATATTTTAAACATTTTTTAAATCCTCTAAAGCACTTTCTGTTAATATTAATTCATTTTGTTAATTTATTAACCATTCCTATCAATACCCTATGTCACTGAGGTTGATATCAATACTTCCATATTCTCTTTTTTTTTTTCCCCCATCTTATTTCAGGCTCCACCTCCTCCTTCTTGCACATTTTGACCAGCTGTTATAAAACAAGAAAATGTGCAAATAAACAACTACTTAGATTTTTTTTTTAATATGAAAACCTGAATGCTTTGTGAACAATGCTACATTTTTTGTTTGTTTGTTTGTTTATAAAATATAATATGTTTAAAAGTGGAAAAAGGAAAAAAAAAAAAGAAAAGAAAAAGAGGTTTAACCACCCCGTAGCATGTAAAAATTGGGGACTCTGGTCGGTGAGTTTTGAGATCAGTAAGAATGCCCGTTGGAATATTCCGCAGTCTCCGGTGCTCCTGTCCTCTTTTAACAAGTCCAGTGTGGAGCTCTTCATTTCTGCCCAGAGTACACGTAAAAAAAAAAAAAGTTGGAAATCAAATGAACAAAAAAAAGTAAAAAGAAACCACCACCACCCAGTAAATTTTGCTATGCTCAAGTACAGTTATCATACTCCCCCCTCCCTCCCCACCCAAAAAAAAGAGTCTTGTACACATTAAAGTCCATATGCTGCCTGTTCAAATCCAAGCATTACACCAAAGATCAGTTGCTATTGTTGCTGCTTTTCAAAATGTCAACTGTGAAGGACAGAATGGGATTAAAGTCTGCAGGGAGCCGCCTTTTTTTTTTTTCCTGTTCTGTCATGTGACAGATAACAGTCACAAGGACAACTTTGATTTCCTCTCGCGGTCAGGTCTCACCACCTGCCAATCCGATCCATCCGAATATATCTGTGAGTAAATCCCAAGCCATGATTCGCGACGAGGGTTCAGGCCATGACGAACTCGGACTTCAAGTCGGCCTTCACGTCGGGCTTCCACACCGAGTCGTCAAAGTCCAGGTCCAGGGAGCCCTCGCTGGACATGCTGCTGTTGCTGTTGCTGCGGCCGGCCTTGCGGTTGGGCAGCCACTGATACGGGGCGCGCTGGTCCCGCCGGGCCTTCCTGCGCAGACGCTTCTGCTGCATCAACAGCTGCAGCCGTTCCACCTTACAGCGAGTTGCACGGTTCTCAGTCTGACGCAGACGATCACCTGGAGAGAGAGAGAAAAAAAAAAACAGAGATAGGATCAGTTGGGCTTTTTCTCTTCGAGTCGGCTGATTTTTGTTTTTTAGTTACAATGACTTCAAGAAGCATGTTCATATATGTGTGCGTGTGTGTGTGTGTGTGTATGTGTGTGTGTAGCAGGCAAAAGATAAAGCCCCGAAGGATTAATGATGATGCAAGGACATGCTGGGATCAGTCCCTTGCCACTGACACACAAATACACACACCCCATGCACACAATGTACGCCTTGAATGTGGTGGTTAACCTCCCTCACGGAGCTTCATTAGCCTCCTCATCCCCTTATCACTGAGCAAGGAGACCTTCTTAGACCTGAAGCTCCTTGAAAACCAAGAGCAGGGTCAAAACGACAGAAAACACACACGAGCGTAACAGAGTATGACAGCCGCCTGCTGTATTTGCAAACACAATTAAGCCCGTCATGTCTCACTGACTAGATGTGCTCTTAAGAGCTTTTCTAGCTGTTGATGTGCCTATAGGGGAGTCCTTTCTCCAGGGAGAGACCTCACATTGCACCGCCGATGCTTCCCAACACCGGCCAAGTAAATTCTAATTCCATTTATACGTATATTCGAAGGCTTGGAAGGAAGGGAAAGCAACCGCAATCTATTAGCTAGCTCCATTAGTATCTGTCTGGGAATGAAATAATTAAATAATGGGCTAGAATGTCAATATAGCGAAGCACAGAGGCCATCTCTGCCTCGGCTGCACAGCAGAACACACACAAAGACGCTCCAATCCGCATCCCAGTCCATCATGTATTCACACAGAGGCATACACCGCGTGCACGCTGGTGCACGTACGAGCACGCGAGCGCCTGCGCACACACACACACACATGCAGCGGCAGCATCAACAGCCGCAGTAGCTTTTAACGTGGATCGATGGCAAATTAAAAAGACCTATTGATTAAACCTTAGCTCTAGTGCAGCCATCCATCTCAGGCCCAGGACAACGCTATTGGCTTTCAATAGAAAATGCAAGCGAATGGAAATTGTAAGCTGAGAGAGAAGGGAGAGAGCGGAGGGAGGGGGAGGGGGGGAGGTGCAAACTGGGCTTTTTTTTCATTTGATTTCTTTTCCCTCTATTATGGCTCTAGCCTCCAACTTTCAGCTCAATGAACACCCCACCTTGCTTCCCCCCACTATTCCACCCTTTTCACCCCCCCACACACACACACACACACACAGCGAAGCCCCCCCCCCTCCTCTCCCAGCTCTTGCCCCACGTCTCCCCAGAGACAGCTAGGTAGGCCCTGTGCGAAGGGGGGCAGAGAGAGTGGGCAAGAGGAGGGGGGATGGCGGTACGGGTTGAGGAATTCCTCCCCCAGGGGCAAAAGGGGGGACGGAGGAAAGCACGGCGGGAAAAAAAAGGGTGGAGGGCGAAGGATCAGCCGTGGGTGTCAGCTTGCGGAATCGATTGTGCCCTCCTCCGCTCTTCCCCCCTATCGGAATGAATTCCGGACTTCGTGTGGGCTTCATTTACCTCCTTCCCTCCTTTACTTATCGGCTGGAGCGCCGCTCAACCTTTTTCTCCTCCTATGAACATCCACTACTGCCAGGCAGTGCAAACTAATGTGAACCGCTGTCTTTTTTTTTTTTTTTTTAAAGGTGAAGAGTTGCAGAAGGTGAACAGGGACAAGCACGGACAGATGTGGGGTTTTCCATTTTGCTCCAGCACCACCCTCATACAAACGTACATGTGTGTCCAGATGCCATGTGCACTTTGTGTGAAGGCAGTGTGTCGTCTCTGCAGAACAAGGGGGCTCACTAGTGGGGGGGATTCACCAACATTAGAGCCATTGTTCCAGTGCCTGGGCTCCATATATGCTGTGTCAAGGCTTTGTTCCTTGCTTTCCCCTCCATCCCTGCTCTGATGAGCCAAAAGCCACGGCTATGTCCCAACATGGCTGTACACAATAAACAGCAGAAAGCCAACTCATAACAAAGGCCATCTGACTTGAAAATTTTTTCCTTTGGGGGTCTCTCTTGATTTCGCAAGGGGAGACCTTCAGTCATGACCGTGGCTTCTAGAGTATTTACACCCAACTCACCATTACACGAGAACAAACACATGCACAGTAAAGGGCAGTTTGGTGGTGCGGCAGGAGGTCCTGGCCTTTGGCTTGGCAAGAGCTCTGGGAATGTGCTTGGAGCTGAACCAAACGTGTGTGTGTGTGTGTGTGTGTGTGTAGCCATTCATCAGCGTCACTACCGGAGCCCTGGGCGGCTGGGCCGGACACAGCTGGCCACAGGGATCTCCAGACTATGTTTATGACAGTAGGGCTATTATTAGGGCCGGCTAAGAAGGACAGACTATACACACAGCACATGCACAGATACACACATACGGGCTGGCCCGCAGCCCGACTGGAGAGGCTCGGGTTTGACGTTAGCACTATAACCGTGGAGGAGCCGGGGAGAGAGGTACCTAAGAGATGTTGGGGATGGATGAGAGGAAGAGATAGAGAGAAGCCGTTCTCACACAACTTTGCGCGACACCGAAAAGACAAAGGAGGATGCGGCAACTCTTCTTTTCTTAGAAACGCACCGGGGGGGGGGGGGATGTGGCACGGCAAAAACCGAAGGCAGGTCAAGGGCAGGCAGAGGAAGGAAATGCCAGCCTCCTCAGCCTTGCTTTATCGTTTTACCACTCCCCCTTCCTTTCACTCCGTCCAAAACTCTCAAACTGCTCATTGCGATTCCCCCCCTTCCCCGTACGCTGCTTTCCAAAAAGACTCTGAGCGAGGCCTAGCAAATATTCCGGGCATTGCAGAGAAAGCCGGTGAAAAACAGGCAGAAAAAAAAGGGGGGGCTGATCTATGAATAATCGATGCGTCAGTCAGTTTTCCTCGCCTTTGAGCCCAGCCCAGCAACACAGCAAGGACTGAGATAGGGAGCACAAGGGAGGGAGGGAGAGTGTGTGGGGGTGTAGTTGGGTGGGAGGAGTAGGTGGGTGGGGGAGGAGAGCCAGAGAATAGAGGGGGGAGATTAAAGGAGCTTCTCCTTCTATTGATTGTACAAAGATTGGCCTTCATTTGCAGTTGTCTTATTGCTGTTGTTTGTTTGTTTGTCTTGATAAATCTTGTGATCTTGGAGAGAGAACATTGTGTTTGCTCAGCATCCAGGGGACCAGAGGGGGGGGAGGGAGGGGTGGACAGAAGCAGAAGGAAAGAGAGAAGGGAGGGAAGAGTAAGAGGAAAGAGACTCACATTGCAGCAAAGTCAGCTTGAGTTTCCTTTTAGTCTTACTGACGGCTCACATGAACCCCCCCCCCCGTCTCTAACACTGGAGCTAAAATTGTGTTTTAAAAAAGATCACTTTTACTATTGAAATACAAAGTTTATTTGTTTTTACCCTGTCACCGTTCGGAAAGATGAAAAGTAACCACATCTGATCTGCCCGGATTAACAAAATTGCCAGATGAAATGAAAAACATTGAACAGGCTGACTTCTTACACTTGCCTGTTGAAGGTAAAACCTAATGCCTCTAACATATCAGCTCAGCTCAGGCACCACGACCAACAGAGTGAGCCCAGCCCAGCACAGAAAGAGCAAGCTATCTGGAAACAAACCAGCTAAACAAAACCAGACACTACACAACAACAATTAAACAGACTAATTAGAAAGAACCAATCAAATCAGAGCTAATATGAGCTCTCTGACAGCCAGTGAAAGGGCACCAACGGCCCTGCAGGGACACAAGCTCTTCAATGACTTTTAGACTTCATTTGCATTCCCTCTCCTCCTCTGGCTTTCCTTGTTGACAATGAAAGGGCACCTGATGTGCTCGGCTGACTCTCCTGGATCCCTCTGCAGTCGCACAGCATCGCCGGGACATTCTCTGAGTTGACGCTGCACGTGTATCCCAGCACATGTCGATGTGTGATGGGAGAGAAGCTAAGCCTACCAGCACTGTATCTTGGGCCAAGCAGGGCAGAGTTTAAATACGGGACTCGATGAGGTTAAGGGCAAAGGATTTTTCTCTCCATCTCCCTTATTCTCTGCTCCCACCCCCCTCTGACTCGCCTGGTTTGAGTCTGCACAAAGCTAACACGACCTGACAAATCAAAAGGAGGCAAGGGGTGGTGGACGGGATGTGGAAGAGACACGACAGAGAGGCTTTCAGAGCTAATTTTGCCTCTGCTTTGCTCTTCTCTATGTGGCTGTGTTGAACTAAAGCAGCTGTGGTGTGAGTGGGGCTAAAAGGCGGCCATATAATCCCCTCCTCGGCCCCATAATGGTCCGGCATGAAGTCCTGCATGCAGTCCTTGTCGCCCAGCCTCCAGACAATGTAAGCCTGGGCAGGGGGCAGGATGGAGGGGCTCCACCCTACTGGGCAAAGGAATGTAGCTAACAATCACTTTTCCCCAACAAGCCTAAACCCTAAACACAAGTCCTGTGTGGACAAATCCCCTCCTCAAGTCGGCAACACGCAGCAAGTTATTCACTGAGCATCGGCGGTTAAGTGTGTGTGAGTGTGTGTATGTTTTTTCGGCGTTTTTGTTTACGCCTGTCATCTCCACGCCGCGCATGAACCTGAAGTGGAAAAGGGTAAAGGCTCTCAGGAGACAGCCAAGCTATGTGACATTTTCAAGAGGCCGTCTCAACCTGACTTTGACTGTGCACACACTTTCAGGCAAATGAGAGGTGTAATTTCTTTTTTCTTTTCCTTCTTTTTCTTTTTTTTTTATAGCTGCAGAGTAGCTGAATGGAGGCATGTTTCTGTGAAACTGTTAAGCCGCAGTTTTAACTCCAGTAAGTAAGTCTTCCATCAGGTGTTGGCTGATAAGATTGCCTGAGAGAGCTTAGTCATCGGCTTCCTTAGACAGCATGTGGAACATGTGCTGTGTCCACATCAGTACATCCATTGTCTCACAGAGATATTTCTATACCTCCTTCTATAAGTGCACATTGTGAGCAGGAAGGTGCATTGAGGAAGTTAAATAGGGCGCTGTCATTAGACAGGCTAGTCCTTCCCCATTTGCCCTTGGTTGAGAGGTGAACAGTTGGTCGACTTGATGGACAGGATATAAACAACCATATGATGAATGGAGGCTTAGTGTTGCAGTTTTAACAACCCCCATCTTCCGCGTCCTCCTCCTCTCGCTGCCCTCGACGCCACAAAGCAAATTCTTTTCAGAGCTGCATTTTGGAATAAATCTATTTAAAGGCCAAATGAACATAGACAATGTATTGATGCACAACGCAGACATGGAAAAAGGAAGGGGGTGATTAGGAGGAAGACAGAGAGATGGATTTTACAGACAAGGCTGTTTTTGGACAGCAAATGGGGGGACAGTGGCGTGGGTTGTTGAGTGCAGATGAAGAGAAATGGCAAGAGTAGGAGAGACGGAGGAGGAGGAGAAGGGCGGGAGGGAGCGTGTAGGTGGGGCCTAGAGAAGGAATGGTCTTCCCCGGGTTTGGAAAATAAGCTTGTGTTATTCCAACTGTTCACTGAGCGCTTGTAAAGGCACTCGGGGTGGTGTGGTGGAAGAGTGGACATTCCCTGTGAGTCTGTGCTCAGTTGTTGCAAATGAAAGGGCTCGGTCATGTTTGCAACACGGGACAAAACCCAAATGACAACAAAGGAAGATTATGCACTGACTTTTTCAAGTTACAAACATTAAACATGAAGCCCTGCTGTACAGGATTATATAAAAGATGTCTATTGGGAAAAATAGTGGTGACATTTTCAATCAATTTTCCAAAGACTTGCTCGCTTCCCTCAAGAAAAGCAGAGTCAGTCCAGTCTCACAACGTTTCAGGACATCTGTCTGACCATGCTGCTGCAAAGAAAGGAGATTTTATAACCGTTCTCTGAATGAAGCTGATGTTTCTCTCTTCCAACACACTTCGAAGGGACGCAACCGCTTGTTGTCAAACTCTGCATAATGACTCATTCTTTTGAGTTAGGTTAGATAAAAACAGGGACAATCCTAAAATTGCAAGACAGCAGCCCTGGAGGACCGGAGTTTGACACCCCCGCCCTAAACGCCACCACCTGAACTGCAGCACCGACTCCCTAACCCAGCCCTCTGGCGTGGGTATGCCGAGTGTGTCCAGCCCTTACATGCCCCAGCTGCAGCTCTTTAGGGACGCGGGCTAAATCACCCAAAGCCTAATCTAATCTAATCTAAACATAGCCCGGCCCAGGCTGGAAGGGGTAAACCTATCTCCTTGACGCACAAAAGCAAAGCAAACTCCTCTGACTGACAAGCGAAGCCTGACTGAACAGGTCTGGAGAAGCTCGCGTTGCAGCACTAAGGAGATTCCGTCTCCTATTCCTTCTCTCATCTGCTTCAAACCCCCAAGAGACGAGCATGCATGACTGCTTTTTGTTCTTTAATCTGACTTTGCTGTTCTTGCTTTGTCAGTATGTTAAAGATGAAAATGAGCACTTGAAGACAGTGATGTAAAATAATCCCAACAGAGCTGAGCTACGAGAACGGATACAGGAAGCAAAAAGAAAGACAAAGATGGCAATGAATTTTTCAGCGTTTCGCAAAAAAAGCAAGTGCTGAACTCACTAGAATGACAGGTTCTACTGTCATTTCATGTACAAATGCACCGATGTGCACAAAAAACACACACATTCAAAGCTGTGGCACGTGCAGGAGGACCTGCTTCATACAGGCACATCACCTTCAAGGGATGCACAGGGACTTCACGTTCATAAGGACTGTTTCTGTTTGTGTTTCATGACACGCAAACACGAGGAGAGGGTGTGTGGAGTAGACTCACTCACCAGGGGGTTTGCACATGCGGATCTGGCTCTGGCACTGCACCAGTGGATGAAGAGCTGGAGGAGGGCTGTTGGGGCTGCCAGCAGGCACAGAGGTAGCTTTGGCAGAGAGGCCTGTCGTGCCAGCAACTGGGGGCGAAGGAGGCGGCGAGGGGGATGGGGAGGTGGGCGAGCCACACTGGGTTTGGTAGCGGAGCTGGGTGAGTGAGGGGGGCATGCCCTGGTAGTGGCGTGTGGCGCTCAGGAGGTCGTTGAGGATCTGCAGGATGGTACCGATATCCCGTCGCGGACGACCATTGCTGTCCTGGCAGTTTGGGTGTAAAGTGCCTGTGAGAGAGAGCAAGAAAGATTTTATAGTAGATGAGTACTTAGATTTGATTAGAATTCTGGGGAAAAAAAACACACAAATGTGTCATAAACAAAACAAAGGCCATTTACATGATCTTTCAAATAGCTATATTCTAAAGAAAAATGTTGACTAAGCGTGTTCTCACCTGAAAATGTCCCTGAGAAGACTCCGGGAGCGTGGTTGACAAAGCTCTCAATGATAGCGCCAGGTTTGCGGGAGCGTTGCGAGGTACTGGTGCCACTGTTGGGGCTGTTGGTACTGCGGTTAGCCTACAGGAACAATTTGGGACACAAAAGTGAGCAAAGAAACACCACATTTATGTTTACATAAGAGGGGCTGTGTAACTTGAAATCCTTCTCCGACTCATTTTCCATATGCAGCGTAAATATGCACATGCACAAACATGTATAAAATGTCTCATGAGTTCGGAAAGTGACCTTTAATTCAGAGCGTTCCAGCCACTATTTGCAGTGCGTGATTAACCTTTAGAGTAAAGGCTAACGGCCGTTTCCGCCAAGCCAGAATCATTAGCCATATGCACCAAAAATCCAGGTTAGCAACTTCAAGCTATGAATGCAGAAATCAGTTTCATCTTAACTAAGATTTCTCAACTGACAGTGAGAGTGAAACAAAAACCAGGCATAGATCTCTGCATTTGTGTTTGAGTGGTAGCCTAATGACGAACTGCCATTTCCGTTTTCTCTCTATGAAGTTTCCACTGTCTGTTTTTCTTGTTGTGAACCATCTCTCCCACAAAGTCCACCGACATCTGATTCCTTTTTCCTTGCCAGGTACTCAGGGGGAGGGAGATAAAATATAAGTTCTGTTCCTAAAGTTGTTACTAAACAGTTAAGAAGTTTTCTGGTACAGCAAATACCTGGCAGAGGGAAAAAAAACCTCTAATCTGCACCTCTTTAAACCTTTCTAACAAGCGTTTGATGACAAGGCTGATTTATCCGGTATCCAGCATGTTTCTAAGTGTGAAAATGCACAAGCGATCAGGAAACACACGTACACGCTCATGTGCAAACCCTCAACAGATCAGACTGAACAACAGATTTATCCTTCATTAGGCTGATTAATATAATGGAGAATGATTTTGTTGCGAGTACACAGGTTAAACGATTACAACGCATCCATCATTCATTCATTAGAGGACCCGTGGATGGAAGTCATGTGATGAAGTGATGAAGGAATAAAACGGGATGATATTGCAGACATTAAGAGGTATGAATGCTTTTTCGTGCTCACCTCAGGGCAGAGGACGGGGGCTACAGGGCCGACCTGGCCGATGTCGTGGCTGGGCTGGCCCGTGGAGGGCTGGTGGTAGTGGTGGTGGTGATGGTGGTGATAATGATGGGGCGGAGAGCGGAAAAGACTCCCGGGGATGTGAGACGGGCGAGGGGAGTGGGGCGGAGGAGTAGGGGGGCTACAGTGGGTGGAGGGCAACTGGTGGTACAAGGGAGGGAGCGGCTGATGGTGCGTGGAGGGCAGGGGGAACGAGGGGGAGGAGGGGGAGGAGGGGGAGGACGGCACGGGGTGAGGCTGGGACAAGTGGGGGCTGGGGTGGTTGTGTGAGTGGTGCGGGTGGTGGTGGGAGTGCGGATGAGTGTGGGGAGTGCAGGGCTGCCCTGTGGGCGGCGGCGTGGCGGCCTCCGTGTTGCCCCGGGTGATGAGGTGCCTGTGCTGGAGCTGGGGTCCTCCGGACTGCTGCGCCGCCAGCTGAAGCTGGACAAACATCATGTGGTCGCCCACACGCAGCGCCAAGGTGAGGGGGGAGCGGCCGGACAGGAAGTCACTGACCTGTGCACACAAACAGAGAGACAACGTCATATAAATCAGGTTTCATATAATTCTAAAAAAAGCAGCTTTATATGTTTTAGGTGCTTTTTGGATCCATGGAAAGCAGCTCAGACAGACTTTGACTTCCCGCTCACACACAGATATGGACAGACAACATTAGACCGTCATGCAGCCATTGGCTAATCTGTAACAGTGCTCTATTTACTTCTGGATAAGAGCCCTATTGAAAACACACACACACACAAATAGAGCCCACTCTCGCTCGCTTTCAACTGCCCGGCAGTCTGCTCTTAGTCAGCAGTGTCATTCAGCGCAGAGACAAAGGCCACCCTTCTGTCTGGCCCTTCGCCTGAAAAATCAGTCCCACGTTCAGGAAATACACCCCGCCTGCATTTCAAACATACAACACCCAATTGTCCGTGAATCTGCAGCGGATCTGGAAGGGCTGCCCATTTTTGGAGCTTTGGCAACAGCTAACAAGGGCCGAGTGTGGAGGCCTTCGCTGACCCACTCATGGCCCGGATGGACACGCACACAAATACACACAGGACAGCCGAGCCGTCACGACTTGGCTGGAAGATTCACACTTCAGAACAATCGTGCTTTTGTCTCCCTCCTGCATGGCTTCGCTCCTGGGTATTGCCACTTACCACTTAAGATCGTGCATTTCTGTGTGTGTTTGTGTGTGTGTTATTTAGTTAGAGTCACTCAGGGGTCAGGAAGCTTGGGTCTGGAAGACTCAGCAGTAATGACGTCTAAAGTTCTCCCCAAATAGGACAAGCAGAAACAACCAGCAGTGGCAAAGCTAAAGTGATGCCTCGATCCAAAAAAAAAAAGAAAAAGATTACAGCGAGCCTGTGTGTACTTTCATTCCCCAGAGAGGGAGGGAGAACAAAACAGGAAGAGGGTGAACACCTTAAATCTACATGGGGGCAAAAGGGGGTAGAAAAGACGGCGGGGGCTGAAAACTGAAAAGAAAGAATGACAAAGCAGAAAAAACAAATAATAAAGATCCAGATACAAAGACACCAAAAGAGAGCAGAGGCCCTGCTCCCCCCGGACTGTTCAGTTTTTCTAGTGAGCTTTTAAAATGTTGGCCCATAGTTAACCCTGAAAATCACCAGCCTCAGCCCTGCCATCACTTCTCTCCCGTTTCTTCTGCTTATTTATTTCTATATCGACCGCTGCCTCTCTGTTGCCAGGGTGACCTTTGCACATTGGTATTGACATGGTGTGGAAAAGAGGATGGAAAGAGAGAAGAGGCAGGTGAAAGGACGGTGGGGGCTGGGATGATCTGATGTCTGCAGTCGAAAATGTAAATAATCAAACACTAAGGCAGCAAAAACCGAAGGATAAACAGGAGCTCAGCTTTTTCACGAGGTAAACTCGGCCGCTAACAGCTTGTTGATACAGTCCACACCCGCTGTGATTGGCCATCATGGTGGGGCAATAAAGACATAAGGAGGGGTGTGAAGTGAGGAGGAGAGCTGAGGCGGGCTGAGGAAACTCCACGTGCAAAAGGTTGCGTGATAGCGGGAAGGTGAGATGGTGAGGGGGGGGGGGCAGAATCCAAAGGTAGGTGGGGGGAGAGAGAGAGAGAGAGAGAAGTGGAGGGGGAGGAGGACACAATGACTGTGTCTGTGACTGACAGCTGTCAGGAGAATGAGTCGACAGTTTGCCAGCCCACGACACACAACCGGGTATGCATACAAATTCAGAGAACCCCCGAGGGAGATCATCAAGCCGCTGTTTAGAGAAGTGAGCGGGGCAGGGGTGGAGTGGAGTATCTGTCTGCCGGGGCTACTACACCTCTGGTCCTGGACTCACATAAATCCAGTCTGAGTCAAAGTCCAACTGAGACAGGTTCCATTTCCCATGTGGCATCAGAAGAAGCACCAGGGATCAGGCTCATCTACAAATGAGATTTTATCTGCGGGGATGCAGCTGCTGCTGTTTCCATTCGGAGCCGTGGGTAACCTTCCCAGAAGGATCCAAACAACGCCTTTGCTTCACTCTGTTTTTTCTTTTCTGTGTGTATGTGTGCGAAGGAAAGTGAGAGAAAAGCCGATGACAGTGAGTGACAGCAGGAGAAACAAAGAGGAGGCTTGATTACCCTTATAATGACTAGTGTGGATTATTCCAAACCACCAAGATGAAATTCATGCACTCCTACTGAGCTCCCAACACCACATGGCAGGCTTCAAATTAGCCCAAGAGAGGCAAGTGTTCCTCCGAGCACCTCATTTTTGCTTTTTTTTTTTTTTTTTTGCCTATTCCCTCCTCCACTTGATTTTTGTCACTCTGGGTCTCAGACTCTCTGCCGTTGACTCATTAAGTGAATTTATAAACTGGCTCACTCAAGTCGTGTTAAGTCTCACATGCATGAGAGCTAAAAATTTGTGTATGTATCACATGTGACTCATATGGGGTCTCCAGAGATATATACGCGCACACCGCCCACCACATTGTTGACTTTAGGCTAGAAATTTAAAAAAGGCCACAAACCCACATTAACATAAGAAGTCAAACTGACAGGCGACATCTAAAATCTAAACGACAAACTGAGCCTCCGCTTTCGCACACTTTCGTATCTTTGTCTCTTATGGCCCTCAAGCAAAAAATAAATAAATAAATAAAAAATTCTTCAGGTGTGAAATCCATCTTTTTCAAAACATGCCGTTTCCCTGACGATTCTGAACACAGACAAAAATAATGCAAAAAAAAAAAGGAAAGGAAGAAAAGGGTGAACAGCTTGTGTAGCTGGGGGCTGTGGAGTGGAACACCTGAAATAGTGCCTGTTTCCTGAGGGAAGGGAGGAGGCGGAGGATGATACAGTAGGGCCTGCCTGCCTGCCAGAGGCCAGATTGGCTAGTGATCGTGTAACAACAAGCCTCTTCCAGACGGACAGAGCCTGAGAGAGAAACAAGGGGAGGAAGTGGAGAGGAGTATGTGTATGTGTGTGTCTAGGGGAAGTGTGTGGGGGGGGGGAGGTGGAGAAGAGGGAGCGGCTCTGTGGTGCAGGAGAGCTGGCTGTAGCGAGCGGACGATTCCCAGAGGTCTGGGCTAGCAGCTCAGCTCCAGTCCAAACACGCCTGTCTGCTCTCAGGAGCGCCGACGTAGCCGGCTACCACCGAAATCAGGACAAGCCCCCGCATGGAGCTTTCTGGAACATCACAGGCAAACAAAAGAGGGCTTTTGTGGCTTTTAGAATCCCCCCCCATTTCACCTTGCTCTGTGGTATTTTGCTCTCCGCAGCACGTAGCATGGCCCGCATTGGACTGTTATGAGAGTCGCAAGACAAGAAGAGCAGAGGGCCCCACTTTTGTTGTGATAAGGGAGACAGAGGGAACTCGGCCCGTCATTGTTCTCTTTCTAATGCGGCGGTGGTATGCAAAGAGAAGGGGAGTCCATGCCTGAAGAGCCAGGTGTGTGTATCTTGATAACACAAATGGTCGATTATACTCGGCAGAACCTGCACGGGCGAGTTTATTCTGCAGCACACACTCCTGAAACAGCGTTTGTTAGGATGTTCTAACGAACGACCCCGGAGCTAACGCCGTCAAGCCCTTTGTTTTAATCGCCAGTGTCCAGGAGGTGGTATTTTGTTTGGCAGGAGGCTCCGGTTGCTATGCAGCGATGGGGAAGAATATGATAAGGGGCAGCTGGGTGGGGGGAAGAGTGGTGGAGACAAGATGTATGGAGAAGGAGAAGAGGGGGAGGATGGCATGAGAGACGAGTGAAGGAGGATGGTGAAGGGGGGGGATGGGGGATGCGGGCAATGGGGGTAGGGTGTCAGAGGGGTAGTGGTGTTGGTGGGTGATGAAATATTCAGCGAGAGTGTGCCTCTGGCTCCTTCCTCCCTTCTTTTCTTTCGACATCTCTAGCTGACAGTTTTATTTATTGGGGTCCCTGTGGTTCAAGGAACTCATTTGCAGTCGTTCTTCCTTTGCACAGTAAGCGAAGTAAGGGAGAGAGATAAGGCGTAAAAGGGAGGAAGAGGGAAGCTGGGAGGCTGAGGGAGTTGAGAGGGAGAGAGAGAGAGGGGGGGGGGGGGTTCAGTTTGCTGGCAGCACTGAGCTGACATTCATGAACAACTGAGCAGCTTTGTGATGGAGAAAAGAGGATAGAGGATTAGAAGGCGGGACAGAGGGGTGGAGAGAGAGGAAGCCATGAGAGAAGGAAGTCGACTCCTCCGGCCATGTTCTGGTTCCACTGCAGCTGCTCACCTGTCGGACAGCCAGGTCAGAGGCGCGCTGCAAAAAGCACCTTATTAACCTGCCTATTGACCTTAATGTTTTGATCACAGTAGGACACTATTGATAGCATCTTTGCAGCTAGACACAAGCTAAAGGTGCAATAAGAGGCCCTTAAAAGAAAGAGGAGGGGGAGGGATAGAAATCAATGACTTGCACCATGCACCAAATCCAAACGGCAACCAGGATTGCGCTCCTCAAAGGCCCCTTATAAATGTTTGCATCTGTAATATAGCCTGATAGGAACAGAAGGAGATCCAGCAAGACCAATCAACTGGTCCTCGGAATTTGATTGGCTGAGTGCAGAGAGATCAGAATGGCAGAGTTCAGGAAGATCAAGTTGCTGCAACCACCACTTCTCTCCAACCATGCCGAGAACTGGCCAGAAAGGCTAAAGAGATGCGTATGAGCATCTCAACCTGAGCCCACACACATTAGATCCAAGCAGTCGCAGAGAAATGCTCCCTCTGACTCGCTTCCCTGCTGCTCTAAATTATTCTCATTGCCCTGAATGCCTTTTACACCTGCTGATGAGTACAATTTACTCCGAATCCAGAGATAGCGGGAACCAGCTCCGCAACAAACACAAACACGCAGGTATGCAGAGAAAATCAGTAGCAGTAGCACATTCTTAACTGACTTTATTAGGTGACTTCGATGGCTATCAGGCGTAATATTCCTGGCCTCCACCCTCCCACATGGTATCCCCACTAGTCACGATGCCTGCTACTTGAATCACGAAAGCACTGTGTCGCCGGGGAATGGAAAACAATGACGGTCACGACTCAAACATGGAGAAATAAGACTCCCCTGGCCGCTCGGCGAGGGAACACACAAAGATACAGACATTAAAAATGGATGTTGGCACATGCACACACCCACATAAACCCATGCGACCAGATGCTGATGTGCTGGCGTTGTTAGGAAAAGTTTCTCTACGACTCAACGGTGAGTATTTTAGACATAGGGTGATTAATACCATTATACTCTTAG
>JBAJHY010000014.1:18005486-18017014 GCA_037177095.1 Craterocephalus marjoriae | reverse complement strand
CATCCACATTTGTGCGTTATTTTATTTAAATAAATCTTTCAAATTAAAATAAATGTGTTCTTAAATACATTAGTTTCCCTTGGATATATTGTCTTTGGGCTATTTCTTACATTATACCATTTTCACTTTATGATTATTATTATCATTTTATTATTATTATTATTATTATTATTGATGACACTAAGTGAAGAAGAATAGCTCTTATTTCAAAGACCTCTAAGGGCACTTTACAATATCAAATAACAACAATAAAAGTAGGACAATAAAGAATAAAAACAACAGAACAAGGAAAATTAAGAATACATAAGAGGCATTTGTTGCTAAAATATAAGAATGTCTGATGGCAGAGAGTTCCAGAGCGACTGAAAATTCTATTCCTCATGGTCCGAGGCAGTGAGGGGGTACAAAGAGATGGACGGAGGAGGGAGATCTAAGGGAACAAGATGGGGCTGTGATTTGGAGGATGTAGGATAGATATGGAGGGGTGAGGTCATGGATGGCTTTGAAGGTATAGAGGAAGAGTTTGAACAGGATATGGTGGAATACTGGAAGGCAGCAGAGATGCAGTAGGATAGGGGTTATGGGGTGATATGGGGCGTTTAGTGGTAATTTAAGCAGCTGAGTTCTGAACCAGCTGAACTTCTGGAAGGACTTTTGAGGAAGACCAAAGAGAAAAGATTTGAAATAAGATGGGATGTAACAAGATTGTGAACAAGGAAGTGAAGGGTGGCTTTTTCATAGGTGGAAATGTGGAAATGTGCAAACCAGTTACTGTTACTAATATTAGACTGAAATGAAAATATTCTGTTGAGGATGACATTCAGCGTCTTTGACTGAGGGGAGGGCCAAACAGTGATCTATCAATGGTCACGTAGAAACTGTCCTTTGGATTATGTGGTGTTTGTTCCAATTTGAAGAATTTATGTTTTATTACTGTTTAGTTTTAGGAAGTTCAAGTTGAGCAAAATTTTTATTTCCGATAAACAGGAGGTGGGGAAAGAGGGCACAAAGGTGGTTTGCAGGAGGGGTAGAGTTGAGTGTCAGCTGTGAAACACTGAAAAATGATGTTTTATTTACAGAAGATATGGCAAAGGGGGAGGAGGTACCTGATGAGGAGAAGAGGCCCCAGGACAGAGCCCTGGGGTATACCAGTGACTGTGGAAGGGTCAGATCTGATTGATTTTAACTGTATGACCTGAGGTGGCCTGAGAAATCAGAGTAAAACCGATAGAAGAGTGAGCCTACAGAAGAGAATGTGGTGAGAGACTGTGACACAGGCAGATTGTGTCAAAGACGAGAATAGAGAGTAAACTGGATTCAGCTGCTGTTTTGAATAATAATGGAACAATGCCAGTGGCAAGTGATGAGTGAATAATAGAGGGTATGAAGGGATGCAGTGAGAGGAGGCAAGAGGCTGAGAAGTTGATCCAGACTCACAGCTCACAGACTCACAAGGAAGAAAAGGATTCTGCGGGGGTAGAGGGGAAGAAGGATAGAGAACAAGCAGAGATAAGAGAATAATAAGATATGGCAATTGTTTTATCCTTTGTCTTCTTGAGTGAAAAAAAGAGGCTACCCAGACAGTGAGCACAAAGGAAGGCTTTTGTAGATTTTGTGAGGTCATATATGAGTAGGCGTGCAACTAAAGAAGAGAGGTAATTGCTTTTGACTTGATTCTTTCTTCCATTAATCCATAAGGGAGAGGCATCCGTAGAAGGAAGGGCAGCTGGTGTGAAGAGTCATTTGTCAACCATGTTGAAATGTTCCTAATTGGATTTCCTTGGCAGCAGTATAGCACAGTAGGGAGGTAGTTGGAGCGAGCTTAAGAAAAATGAGACAAGTTAATTTACTCTATGAGATGAATTTTTTTCCGTGTTGTTTTATTTAGCTCCATTTCAAAATAACTGAAAGACCAGAAACTGAAAAGTGTATTATACAATACATCCATACAGCTGACTACTTTTTTTAAAAACTTCCCATAGTAAAGCTTTTGTGAACCTCTCATGTTCTCATTTCATTATCAACTTGATCAATTACAGCCTTTCTGTTAGTCACACATGGTATGGAAGCCTATGCGCACCTTTAAGAGAAATTTGCAATTCAATTTGCAAAATGGCAATTTAATATTTAAAATGGTAATTTAATTGTTAAAATGGCAATTAAATGTTTCATTTTGTCATGTAATTTGACAATGTATTTTGTAATTGACAATTTAATATACAAAGTGGCAATGTAATATTCAATATAGTTTTTAACATCATAATGACAAACAGGAATTAAAATTGAATGATCAAATGTCATGGTGCCATGACATAGATCAATTGGATATTAATTTGTCAAAATGTATTGAAGTATGTGTGCACTTTTAATGTTATAATGGCAATGTAATTGTTAAAATGGCAATTCAATATTTGAAATGGCAATTTAAAATGGAAATTCAATATTTAAAATGGCAATTCAATATTCAAATTGGCAATTAAAACGGCAATCCAATATTTAAAATGGCAATGTATTTGTGTATTTGTTAAAATGGCAATTCAATATTTAAAATGGCAATTTTGAATGGCAATTCAATGTTTTAAATGGAAATTTGATATTTAAAATGGCAATTTAATTGGTAAAATACAATACAATATTTAAGATGGTCATTAAAATGGCAATCTAATATTTGAAATGGCAATTTAATTTTTAAAATGGCAATTCAATATTTAAAATGGCAATTTAAAATGATAATCAATATTTAAAATGGCAATGTATTCGTTAATAAACAGGCGCCCTCTCTTGGCATGTTGCACACTTTTTATGAGCACCAAAATTCAATTTGACATTTCAAACTGTCAGGTCTTTCATCAAGGCGGGTCATCTTTGACAGCGTCACTGCTGTTGCTGCCAGCTATTGGCTATTTCTCCACTGGAGATGCCCATCAGTACAACCTGCCAGAGCTACCATGGTGGAGTGTAGCTGTTCCAAGAAAACCGGGGAGTAAAAGAACAAACAAAACAAAACATAACGTTAATAACGTTACTGGCAATAGAAAACTGAGTTGTCCTCATGATGCGCTGGGATGTTGAGCCCATACCGAGGCCTCATCAACGGAAGTTTCGCCAGCGACCAGTGCCCGATGCGCCGCTAGTCGTGGAGAGGCGAGCGCAGTGGAAAGATCAGCCAGGCTAGCGGTGCTACACTACCAACAAGCCAGGATGGCAGACCAGCTGCTGTGGCACTTTAAGAGCGAAAAATGGCTGGGATAGAAGCACTTGGACCAGACAACAGCCTGCGCTGTCTCTTACACATCATCCATCTGTTTATTCTTACTGAAAGGGGGCGGATAGTGACGGCGGATGGTGACGGCAGATCGCAGCGGTGCTAGTGGTGGAGAAGTGGGTATAACATCGGGTCACATGTGGCAATGGAACATCTTTACCTGCCAAGAGCATCTAGACTCAGTTGGTCAGGGTGTACTGTCATAGTGATGTGTGCAGTACGAGAGTTTTTTTTCTTTTTTTCATTTGTGCTGGAAGAGAGATGCGGGAGCTCAAGACGTTAGCATTGCGCTAATCACAGTCTGAGGTTATAGCAGATACCAGCTGGATAGCCTCTTGTGTGTCTTGTAACCTGGAGAAGAGGCAGAGATGACCGCCCTGCATGGACCCGTCCTCTGGACACATTTTTTCAACGGAGTTTGTTATGATGGTCTCCGCATACAGAACCTATAGGACTAGGTCTGGAACAATGGGGACAGGTAGCAGTTAGCGCTGCCGACAGCAGACCTGCTGCCGAAAGTCAGGTTGATCTGCACTGCTGGCCAAAACTGCGGAGGCGCTGGCTAAAGATACCCTGTTGGTGTTGTAAACGGTTATTTTAATAACATTAAATAACATTAACAAATAACTGTCTCATGCTATTTATCAGCTGTCAGCAAGAGTGCTAACTTAGGTAGAGGCGCGTTCATGCAGCAGCTGCACAGAGATGCGTCTATCTCAGCAGCATAAAGCGTAAAAAAGATCGATATGTAGGTATAATGATATTGAATTTACATTTATGTATTACAGTACCTATATGTCACCATCTTATGACAAATTTTTCCCATGTGCAATAAGCTTAAGTGAGCTTTACTGGGCAAAAACATCAAGACTTGCTCAGATTTTACACACAAAAATGTCCGTGTTCTGTCAGTGTCACATGGCATGAAATTAGAAAGTCTCGTTGTTGTTAAATTTGACAGCAGTGATGCAATCTGATGTAAAACTCTGTTTATCAATGATCATAACAGATTTATAGCAGATTTTCAAAGAGCTCATACAGTTTGATGAAGTGTAATTGCTTGTTTAATGGACATTTGAAGCAGATGTCCCAAGTCTAATTAGAATGGAACTCCAAATGATATCTCATAATGTCATTATGTAAATCGTCAAACAGACAGTTTTTTTTTATTTATTAATTACGATAGGATTTAACTTGCAGCTGGAATAAGCATTCTCTGCCAAACAAGGTAATGTTCTTTTGGGTAAGTATATGAATAGTTCATTCTCTTGTTGGATCTCATAAAATTGTCAAACTTTTTTTCCCCCTTCATTTCTTCCGTCATGATTCAGGTCATTGCAAACCCCAAAGCCAAAGGGCATGAAGTGCATGTCCAAACAAACAAAACAATCAGACAGGCACCAAGACAGATTACCAGCACTGGCATAATTAGTTCCCAAAGCTGTGTGTGCTTTTTTTATTATGCCTGCCAGTGTTGAGGAGGGCAAGCTGCTGGGAGAAGAATATTCCAATAAAATGGCCTTTTTTGGTTTCCTCCTCTCCGTTCTCTGGCTTATGAGACTTTTAGCACCTCTTTTATTTTAGGAAATCCTGAATTTTACTCCAACACACAGATATTACAAAAAACTTTAAGTAAAAAACAAAAAAAACTTACTTAATAAAATAATTTCATTTAAAAAATAACTATTACTATGAAATGTCCTGGATTTTTTATCTTTATTTCTTATTTCATTTTGACTCCCTTGAAAACAACATATTCCATCAAGGGTTTCTCCAAATATATCAATCAATCGATCAATCAATCAGTCAAACTTTATAAGGCACTTTTCATGTGAACAGCAAGACATAGTGCTTTACACAATAAAAACAAATTTGAGTCTTAAAAACCTTCAGACAGTATGTAACAAACACACATAACACCTGCACACACATAGAAAAGAAAACCAACTTCTTTACTTCCGCCTCTTTTTGCTTCCTACTCTAAATATGAACTAAAACCCATCATTCCTGTCTCTTAACTGAATGTAAGTGAATGAAAATGAAAAATCTGTCTTGACACTGCTGTGAGGAAATGATACCATGTGGATCCATCCACACCGGGAGCCAGCCCAGGACCACGGGAGCCCAGATCCTGGCATGGCGGAGCCCCCTGAAGAGAACACTTGAGAAATTAGTGTTAAAACGTTAAAACAAACACGAAAACATAAAACGAAAATATAAAAATAAAATAAACCTTGTTTTCTTTTCCCTCCTAATTTCCTCAATCGATTCGATAGAGCAAAAATTTATTTGATTTCGATTATTTTTGATTCAATTCAATTTCGATTCATTTTCAGATATTCATGTCACATCAATATTTCTTGAATATTAGACACTCACAGATGGCAATTTTTATGAAATGCTGAAGCACCCTTTCAACAGTGTGTATTTTTTATACATTTATTATTCATGTTTCATTGAAAAATGTCCGGCACTGGCATGTCACTTACATAACTAACATTTATTTGTGGAAAAAGCAGTCGTACATGTTAAACAGAATACAGTGTTAACAGAAACACTACAGTAAAAAAGAATAGTCAAATAAAAACTAAGCTTTCTTTCTTTAAACAAAATCGATTTAGTTATTTTATTAATCAATTTTTTATTCTTGAATCGATTTTAATCGATTAATTGATTTTCTAAACCCAGCCCTAGTTCTTAATGCATTGAAATGTCAGTATTTCCAAGGTTCCAAGGAGAAATACATTGATATTGTACACTTAAAGTTAGAACATACACACAAATGTGGTTGTAATTTAAAACCTGAGATCAAACAAGAATCTAAACATCCCAAACCTGACCTGACATTTCTTTATATTTACCGAGATTGATATAGATTTTGGGAAATATCGAGGGAAATTACTAATTCAAGCATATCCCAGAAAAATTAAGAAATGGAAAAGACAGCAGGGGAAAAAAAGAAAAAGGAAAAGTCCATCTGCCATGTTTGTGGGTGCGGATGGGATTTGCAACAGTTGATGTGCACATAGGGTGAAGGCTGGCTTCGGGCTGAAGCGGAGCAAACAAGGCCGGGACATTTTCACAGAGCGGCTCACAAGACAGGAGGTGTTGCAGAGGGAGGGTGGCCACAGAAATATTTGAAGAACAGAAAAAAAGAGTAATGCTTACTTTGGAAAGTCGCTTGTGAGACTAGCATGCAAACAGGAGAAAAACAAAGAAAAAAATCAGAGAGAAATGAAAACTAAATGAAAAGAACTGCAAGAAGGAACAGCTGAAAGAACCAACAGAAGAGCCGAACAGTCATCATCGGATGGAACACGTTATCAATATGACATGTAGCAGCAGCAGACTGGCAAAGAGAGAAGGCGTGCACACTGTGTTGAGGAGACAAAAGTAGGACATCACAAAGTTTAGGCTCACAAATCAATGAAGATATTCATTCAGTTCATTACAGCAGAAAAAATAAACCGCATGATTCCAAACTGGGTATATAAAAGCATTATCTCCAGATTTTCTAAACCAGCAGAATACATGTTTTAATTATTCTTTGGAAGACTTTACTTTTTCCATTCTGCTTTACAAGCAGTTGTCAGGTTAGATTTTTACTGGTTATGATCACGTAAAGGGAGTTGGTAAACATCAGTGTGGCTGTGCAGAATGCTATTAAATTCGCAAACATAATAAAAATTCTGACATTTATGGTGAAAAGTAACCCATGTGCTGTAATGTTTACAGATAAATATCAATATAAAGCTTTGTGGGAATGGACCGTACTTGGATTTATAACCTTTCTTACAGTTACTATTATTTTACTATTTTATTGTCTATTTTTTGGGATATTATTAATGCCTTTTCTTCATTGTGTCTTTATTGTTTTTTTTGTTTTGAGCTACTGTAACAGTGAAATTTCCCCACTGTGGGATCAATAAAAATCTTAAATCTTAAATCTAAGCAGCTTCAGTGGTGATCAACAGACTTCTGGAGGTTTTTCTTTGATCATTAACAGTTTTATTCAGTCATTTTAAGTTCTTTCTTTGAGCCTGACTACTTCCAGAGGAATATTTTTTGTTTGTTAAGTCACTGATCTCTGACTTATGAATCATTTGAGCCTAAAAAAAGGCTCCTAACTAAAGGGATGAAGCAGTGCTGTGTCAACATGTAGCAACTCATCAAGGAACCAATTTGAAATTGTGTCTTTTGGCAGCAACAGACTGTCAGAAAGACATAGGATTTGTTGTTATTGCTTTTGTTATATCTACAAAACAAATCAGTTTCACAGACAAAATCTTTTTTCACCAATAGGGAGATTTCTTTTACTGGAATCTTTGCATGTCTCCATGCATTATGCATTGTGTCATAGACAATCTTAAGGAACTTGGATGAAATTATAAAAGAAACAGCAAACCTAAAAGCACATCTACGTCATCTGAGCCATATTGAAAATGTCCATCAAAGACCTGACACTTGGACCTCAGAGATGTATTTGGCCCTAAAACCGATCCATCTACTGCTCAATGAAGTCAGAAGTAGTGACCATGAAAGAGTAGCTTTCTAGAAGTCATTCGTTTGGAAGGAAGACAGAAAGAAAAGACAGGAGTATTTCAACTAGCAACAGGTGAAGTTATGAGTCCATCCCAGAGTCCAGACTGTACTGAAGCAGTGTGTGTGGGATAACGTACAGAAGACAGAAATCATCCAAAGATCTTTGGATAACCTTCAAGAAGTCTACAGAATTATCCCTGAAGACTGGTAAAAGAAATTAAAGAAGGATTCGCTATCAGGTTCAGTCTGTATTGATGATTAAAGCCGCTCATAGCAAATATTGACTTTGAGATAGAATTGTTTTATCTCTGTTTAAACCTCACACAGCCTTACTTTTTTTCCATGTTTCAATAAATCACTGGAAAATTTTCAAATTTTCCTGGAAATAAATAAAGAAATTAGGGTTGGTTGAAGATTATTGAAACGTTCTTAATGTATTTCCCTGATGCTTTTCCAGTTCTGTCAGATAAAAGGCTGGATTTAATCCTCCTAACATGCCTGTTGTTGCTATTTTTTGTACCTTAGTATGGCTATCAAGAAGAACAGGAGCGACCACTTCATGCACCATCCACACAATGCTGTGAGTGGCACCAGCCTTTTCTGCATCCCTCTCCTCCTGTCTTTTCACCTGCCCTTCACCTTCTTCTTGCTTTTCCTCTCCTCACCCTCTCTGGTCTGTCGCCTTGACTCATCAAGAACAGAAGTAGACAGGAGGTGGAAGCTAAGCCAAGATATGAAGTAGATGATGGACGGTGGGGGATTTAGGGAAGCTGGTGTGATTAATCATTGAATGCATACCTGCCTGAACTTTAAAATGGCTTACAGGCAATAAATGTGTGATGCTGAGTGTCAGGTACTGTCGCTCTCTTTGGTGATGGTAATGCAGGGAGCAGGTGAACAAGTGTGGACTATTAGTTTGTTTCCAGATTTGTGCTCTGATGCTTGCGGTTGTATTAAGATAACAGTATGGATTCATTTTCTGCTCCAAGATTCTCAACCACTTCAAGGCCACTTGCCTTTAAAAAAAAGTATTTTCATCTAAACATTGCTTTCCTAATGCACTTACAGTAGTTACCTCTTTCATGAGCTCTGGTCGCATATTTAGTCATGGAGGCTATTTTTATTCAAGGTTATTTTTTTAGCTGACTTTGTGTATATAATTTGTTGATGATGTGTTATCAACCATTTTCTTCCTTTTTCCCCCTCCAACTCTTTATTTGTAGGTAATTGGAGTCTGTGGGGAGATCAACAGAGTGAGTTTCTTTCATGCATTTTGGCTAATGAATAGAGTAATCCTGTTTTTACTCTCCTTGTCTCAATGTAATGATCTCCCTGTGCAGTTTTCTTCAGAGAACATTAGCTGTATTGAAATTGTATTCTCCTTACATCATATCTGTGCTTCTCTCAGCTTATAGCCTTTTTTAATTTCTTTGTGGTGGTGAATTGCAAAGTCAAAAAGGCTGTGTTTGGATAGCGGTACAAACATATTAGGTATTTACATATTTTCCAGCAGTAAGAGGGCCATTGGCTGCTGCAAGATAGAAATTAAAGAGTTGCCTGTCCAAACTCTAATGTTCATCCTTATGGACAATGGAGGACATTGTTCCTAGTAGATAAACATTTAACTGACAAATACCCAGTGAAACAAAGGGACATTTGCACAGACATTTAAACACTCCTATTGTTCAAGTTTTCTTCCACTGTCCAACCTGTCTTAGAAAAGAGCCAATTAACACATTGTGAATACCATCTTAGCCCTTTTAATGTTAATCCAAAGCAACAACCTAAATAAGCAGGTATGATCATTCTTTTGTGGACTTTTTTTTCTTTTATTCTCACCCACTCTTCTCTGTTTCACTGTGTTTTTGCAAACAGATGAGGACCCAGACAGTGCTGTGGATGACAGGGACAGCGACTACCGCAGTGAGACCAGTAACAGCATCCCGCCTCCCTTTTACACCACCTCCCAGCCCAACGCTTCCATGCACCAGTATCCCATGAGGCATCAGAACTACAGGCACTCTTACAATGACGACATCCACGAGATGGACTACGATCACAGAACCATGAGGTAACAAGTCACTGACGACGGCCAGATTGTTTTTCCTGAGTGTATTTGGGTTGTCAAAATGGATATGCAACAATAATGAAGTCTGAGAAAAACACCAATAGAAGTTAAAAATGTCAGATCACATTTCTCACCTTAAATAAATATTGCTTAATGAATCAATCCGATAGGAATTCTGAAACAAATGAGCGCTTGGTGCCTTGTTTTGTTTCACTGTGTTGGACATGGTAACATATCCCCCTGGCCTGCTACTTTACTGACTGATGGTATAATTTACTGACAGCAGCATGTGATAATTCTCTTTGCTCTGACCTTTGACCTTGTCAGCTTGTCTTATCTCTCTCAGTGCCTCCCGAGCACCATCCTTGCTCTTTGTTTCCATGGTAACCACAGGACTAATTGGCAGGCCCATAGCCCGGAGTGCAGAGGCCACTTCCTGTCCAGTGCTTTCCCAAAGGTCAGTTGGAGCTGATGATCATGAAAAATATCAGAACAAAACAGACAGTTTACCTATTCCTATTAACATGTTCTTTCGGGAAAAACTGAATTGACATCCCATCACATGTGTATCAATCCCATCACATGACTGACTACCCTGTCACACCAGTTATCTTTCCATTATGCAATTTGCCACCCAGTCAAATTACTTTCCACCCCATGACTCAGTTGCCAACCAACCACATGACTGACCACACAAACACAATTGACCACAGTAACACAAAAGTTGTAAGCCCATCATGCAAAATATAATCCCCTCACGTGACTGACCACACTATCTAGCAAGTTATCACCCTATAATGTGACTTAACAGCCCATCAAGCAACTTACAATGCCCTCACGTGACTTAAAACCCTATAACATGACTGACCATACTATTGCACGACTTATCATTCCAAAACATTTGCATACACCCTACACTACTGAGGGAACCACACTGATGGAAACAATAAAACTACTCCTAAGGAATCAGAATGAAGAAGATGCAAAAGCAATGGAAATAAAAACATTTAATAAATAAAGACAGTAAAAATTATCATTAGGCCTACATCTTTGCATCTAAGACAAAAAATCTTTATTAGTGAAAACATGACTGATTCCAATCAGTCAAGGTAGACAGTAACAAGGTTACATCAACATGAGGGACAATTACTAAATGACACATCACGAATTACTAGGTTTTGGCTCTCATACAGTAGGACACTGGTGAATGTTAAGGACAAAAACGCAAAATATTTTTAATTAATTTTCCCGTCCAGTTAGCAGTTGTTCCCAGCCCATGACACTTCTAAATCCAAAAATGTCACATCTTGTAGGACTTGTATGCCGTAGTTTAATGCACATCATCTTTTCTTTTCAATTAATAGCTTGTCACGTTACTGAAGAAAATACTTTCACTTGAGAACATTGGCCTACTCCTCCTCCTCCGCTCTGACGTATGCAACCGACAAATCCGCACTTCACAGCGCGTGGCCTTCTAAATGAGACACAGCCTATTTCTCACTTGTCAGTGCAGGAGACGGCATCCATTTTGAAGTCAGATCTGATCACTGTTAGCACTAACTGGAATGGCCAGAAGACTACTCCTTTTACGAACACATTGATTTAGTGAATCATCTAGTGATCATCTTGGATTTACATTAGAATTAAAGGGAA
>JBAJHY010000014.1:16330435-16348444 GCA_037177095.1 Craterocephalus marjoriae | reverse complement strand
AAACATTGTTTCATTACCTCGGCAGACGGCTATGGCCTCACTCCACTGTCCATGCTCAGAGCAGATTGTGGCGTTTGCTCCCTGCAGCTCGTAGCCCGGATCACAGCTGAAGCTGCACGTGCTTCCGAGGCTGAACTTCATCTCTCTGACATCTTCACATTTGACATCACCGTTTTCTAGACTCTGGAGAGCAATGCACTGGACAGCTGCAACACAGATGTCAATAGATGAGTTTTTGTTCTGTCCAGCAATTGTTTTATGAATAATACATTCATGAAAGGAAAGGTTTGAAGATATTGCAGGCTAAAAAAAACTTGCAAAGTGAAAACGTAAGAGCAACACAGAGAAAATTACGGTGTTACCAAGCAAAGAAAGCCTTCCATACCTTTGCAGGTAGGGACATCTTCCCCCCACCTTCCATCTTCAGAGCAGGTAATGGCATTTGCTCCCTGCAGCTCGTAGCCCGGCTCACAGCTGAAGCTGCACGTGGAACTTGGTCGCAGTTCAGTTAGAAGTTTGCCACAGTCTGTGACGAGGTGAGCTCCTCCTCCTGGTTTCTGACAGGTGATGGCTACGAGGAGAGTGCAGAATGTAAATTCAATGAAGGTTTTGTGAAATGGATATAAGGTGGTGGAATTACATCTAAAACATTTCCTTACCTTCACAGTGAGGCATCTGCTCACTCCACTCAGCAGCTGACGTGCAGCTGACCCTGCTTGGTCCCACCAGGCGGTAGCCACGAGCACAGCTGAAGCTGCAGGTCTGTCCATAACTGAATGCCACGTCTGTCCCATTCTCACATGTGACAGCACCGTTTTCTAGATCCTGGAGAGCAGAGCACTGGACAGCTGAAAAAGAAGAGGTCAGTTTTATTAAACAAGAATCAATGAAATATCCAGGTGCATTGGTGTAACTGAAATAAAAAAAAACCCAAATAAATGTTCTTACCGATGCAAGATGGCTGCGAGGCATTCCAGGTTCCCGATGATTCACACTGCAGAGTGTTAGACAGGGGATCACTCAGCTCATATCCTGGATCACAAGTGAATTCACACGTGGACCGGTAGCTGGAAGGGCCTAAAGGATCAGAGCACTCCATGGATCCTCTAGGAGGCTGGGACAGTTCTCCGCACTGCACCACTGAGAACAGGACAAAAACGAAATTAGACCAGATTCAACAGTCTGATGATGAAGCTGAGCTGCTCGAAGCATCGCTTAGTTCACCATAACATTCATAGATACAATGTCTGAGTTATTGGTTTTACATCTCAACTCACATTCACATGTAGGAGGCAGCTCTGACCAGTTTCCAGTGGCCGCACATCTCAGAGGTCTTGGCATACTCAGCTGGTATCCTTCCTCACAGGAATACTGGCATGAGGAGTCGTAGAAGAATTCTCCGTGCTTATGAATGCAGCTCAGATTTCCATTATCTGGGACGATCAACTTATCCCCTCCACATTCAACAACTGTAAAAAACAAGCCTCCACAATTAAATGCCAAGTCTTGTATGTGTAAAAAATGTAATCTTAGTGAAAATTTGCTTCTTCTTACCTTGCTCGCACCTCTCTCCATAAAAACCTGGAAAGCAGTCACACTTATGACTTTCAATGGTCTCGACACACTCTCCATGGATGCATGAGTCACCCTTACAGGCAGCTGATGAAAAGTAAAATACATTCATATTTTTTTCAATCTAAACTTAAATCAGTCTTTTAATGCAATTAATCATAGAATTGTTAAATTAGTAAATTGTTCACACCTAAGAAACACAAAGCAGTCTTCTTCTTTCCACACCACTCATCATTCCATTTTCCAGGTTCCTGATCCCTTTTAATGTACATCTCCACACAGTCCTCTGAATTCCCTGTGGTTTGATTGAGCTGTCCATTGTTTGGTTCACGCTCTGCCCAGTTGGTTGCTTCTTTTGTCAGAGTCTTGTTGGTCCCAACCCAGGTCCAGACATCATTTATCTTGCGAATCCCGATCCAGTAGTAGCCTTTTTTATGGGGCAGCCAGCTGTTTAGGTGTTGAATCTCATCCTGGTTTTGGATAGCTACCATGTCTGTGTAGTGCTCCCTGCACCACGCTCTAGCATCTTTCCAGTTCATCATTTCATCTGAGAAGAAGTAGGACCAGCTGTCTACACCTGTCCACATGCACAGCACTGAGGAGAGAGCAAAGAGATGCATTATTGTTGGTAGCTCGGTGAGGATGCTTTCTATTTGGTTAGAATTGTTAAAAAAATATGACATTTCATGCTATGGCTGCATTGGATTTACATACCTGAGTAAAGAAAGAAGAAACGGATCCATGAGAGATTGATCTTAGATCCACTGGCTTGCATCAATCCAAAGTTGAAATCCTGCAACAAATCAAAAAGAGAAAGGAAAATTGAAAGAGATGAATATCCAGTTATCCATCAACAATTAGCCAGAACAGAAGAGAAGTGCCTCTCACCATTTCAAGCGTTATGTCCTGCAAGCCACAAAAGACTAGAATTGTTTTTGTCTGAGTGTCTCTGTGTGTAAAGAGAAAATGATTCTGAGTTTTATGTGCTAAGAGTTCTCCTTTTATACACATCTGAGGTCCGGTCCAGCTTTCCTGGAAACTGCATCGCAAACATATTTCCTCCTGGAATTTCCCACTCCACTTTCCCCCCTCAAATTCCCCAGAAGTCCTTAGAGCTTTCACTTATTCTTATCATGAAAAAATACAGTCTGACAACATCATTAAGTAATTATTTTATTTTCATAACTTTTAACTCCAACTTTATATACAGCAAAGCAAGAAGAATGAGATACATGCTTCGTTTGTTTGAATTATTTATGTTATTGTATAAACCCACATGGGTCTGATACTATCCAATAAATACAGTTATTTGTGACATTAATTTTACACACATGATTAAAACTTGTGCAGGCTATCATTAAAACTGAATAGTTAGATAGTAGGAGTAACCTGCTGCTTTTTAACAGTTTGCTTTAAACTAATCTTATTCACCTTTCTCTATTAATATTATGGACTAAATTACTTGAAACACTTGTTTGCAAAGTAATTCTCAAACATTAAAAAAAAATGAAATAAGAAATTAGAAAAATATTTAGATAGTGCACTTTTTTTATTTTTCAAACTTGATGTCTTTAGACAGAAAAATATCTTAGTAAAGCTTTGAAATCCCCTATAAGAGAGTATCTGAGGAAGATTTCCCTCGGAGTCCTTCTAGAGTTGGAGATGTTTTATTAAAAATTTAATATCTTGAACTTTACCAGCATTTAGGAAAACATCTTGATGAGCTGTTTGAAAGGAATTCAGATAAAGATTTCTCTCAAATTCCTGTTTGACAAGTTAGTCATGCCAGTACATGGATAGGAATGTTTTTACACATGTCCAGTATGAGGGTGCGACCATTCAAAGAAGCGATGCTACAGCAGGGGGGCTTTTTCATGAGTGCTCTGGGACAGGAAAAGGGGAATGTAATGCAGGAGCCGAGGCGCCTGCTCTTTTTACAAAAGGATAGTCCTGTATCCTTCCTGTTTGGCTCAAAGCACTGAACAGCAGCATGCAGCCACCATTCCTTGACACCTTGGACCCCCTTCCTTTTCTCCAGAGAAACAATAGAAGCTCTCTTATTAACTACCACCGAGCACAAGTTGGAAATAATTCAGTATCAACAATGATTAGAATTAAACACATGTTCATGCCTCTATTTATAAAAAACAAACATTTTATTAATCAGGGAAATTGCAATATTGTTTTAGAAACCTAAAAAACAATAGTTAATTGGAAGAAGAATACTGCCTTGCTCCGGAGCGTGACGGCAGGAATGATAAGAAGTACCTTTATATCTTGCATCTGATTTGACGAAGCTTCATACTAAACACTCTGTTGTGTGGTGGGGGAAGCTCATGATTGTGCATTATTTTCACCAGCTTGTGCAGCATTCCTCGTGGTCAGTCAGGTCCAGCAGATCTTCTTGATTAGTTTGTTCAGTTTTTTTTTATTTCTGGCTCTGATGCTGCTGGCCCAACAGATGGCCACGAAGTTGATTGCACTTTCAGCAAGAGACTCATTTTGGAAGATATGAAATATCTTGGTGAAATATCTTGGTGCAGACATTAAATGGTCTCAGCTTTTATGAAGCCGAGTCATGGAATCCCTTCTTGTAGATACCTCAGTGTTTCACTTCTAATCCAGTAGTCTAGTCAAACTGGAGTCGCCCCCCACCTTCCTTTTCCTGAGACTTACCTGCTCACAGCCTCTGCAGTTGCGAGCCGCAGCTGAACCCTCCTCCCGTCTCCCCCCTGCCTTTTCTTCTGACACACACCTGTGACTCTCAGCAGCAAGTTGGTATGACAGTAGGGGCGACCGCGGCCCCAGCGCACATTAACATGACGTGGGAATGAGCCGTATGATGGTGCGCTCAGACCAAAAGCCGCAAGAGCGCCAGGTTTACATCTTAATAAATCTATGTAAAAGGAATGCCCACCGCTGCGCGTTTGGAGCACCTGACACAAAAACTGCCATTTTTTGGGTTTTTTTGTTGTTTTTTTTTTTTTTGGAGGGCGCTCGTGTGCCCCCATGTAGATTGCGCCCTGGCCGGTTGCCCACATTGCCCATAGAAAAGACCGCCTCTGCCTGAAGCATAGAATTGTTTTCATTCTAGAAAATATCTGATTCTGACAACAAGTAGTGGTTCAGGTAGCAAATGATCTCATCCAGGTTTTTTAGACTGACTGAAGAAAGGTGTGTCATAGTGTTTATGTCTTTGAGTAGACACAGTGATGACATGTCCTGCTCCTGCCATGGAAGGACTGACTGACTGCCTGAAGTTTCGATGGACTGAACAGTAAAAGGACAAGTAGGCAAGTTGATGTCAAAAACCCGAAACATGATTAAAGTAAGGACATTCAAAATATAAGAGGAAAATAGGACTGTAAAAGAGATCAAAGGATTCTACTAGAATAATCGGTAATGAAAAACGAACAAACAGAAAGACACAAAAGTAATCAGTGGGATGACTAAATTTGGGTAATAAGTTCATTTTTTAATTAAGCTCTCAAAAATTTTATTGAAATGGCTTTAATTGTGTAGTTTGTGTAACACGATTCATTTTTATAAGAATATTTCATAAGATGGATGTGGATATGAACATGTACCCAGCATTTGATCTGATTCTTTGAGTTTAAACTCACGTGGGGTCTCCTTTGAGGGCGAAGCTAAATCATTTCAAGTTTAGTTTTTACACAACTGTGAACAAATACTTTTGTGTTGATGCCATTATCATCTTTTGGCAAAAGAAACTATATGAAACTATGGTACAACTAAAAAAGCTGTAACTTTGTGTCAGTGGTGGCTGAAGTACACACCCCCAGTGACATGGCCTGTTAAATTTTCACTGTGTTACATTGTACTACCCATAGTACTGTAGCTGCTGGCAGATATTAAAGCAGAATACAAACAAAGCGGAAATATGCATATAAGGGTAATCAAAATGAATAAAAAGCACACATTATTCAACTGATTTACCATTAAGTTATTTATGACCTGTAATAACAGTGTTATAATTTTACAGAAACTCATTTATCTCTTTCTCTCTCTCTCTCTATCTCTCTAACTAATAATGATTCAACACTGCAGGGCTGCATTGTCTGTAGCTGTTTGTTTGGGTTTTTTTTTCTTTGTTTTATTGTTATTATTATTATTGATCAACAGCAATCTTTCAAATAAATCTGGAGATAAATACAACTAAATAAAACCAGAAAGTAGTAATCTACAAGTAAGCAATTCTTTGTTTAATCAGAGTTATTATTTTGTGTTGATCATCTGAAGACGTCATTGCAAACTAAAAGAGTCTGGTGGAAAGATGAACCCTATCTCCACTTGAAGAATATTTTCTAAAATCCCTGGATCCAGGCAGACTTTACAGAGTGTTAAACATGGTCCTGTCACAACTTTAGGTCTGACATCAAATTCAAGATGAGGTATTATTTTTCATGCAGTTGTAAAATTTCTCTGTTTCTGTTTTCATAAAAAATTGGTTTATGAAATTTGCAAATCATTGCTTTGTTTTTTTATTAAGCCCAGGCAGAATTGTCTCAACAGATTTTAATTGCATTCTGCTCTCCAGAGACTTTTGGGACTCCTGGCATTTTAATTAGGATCTTTTGACATCATGTTGCGTGATGTTAGCTTTTGTGTTTGTGAAAAAAACAATTGAAAATCATTGATCATTCAATTGGCATCAAGTGGCATCATCATTCAAGCCATTTTATGTATGTTAGGCTTTGATTTATGACAAAAACGAGTGAATATAGAAGCCAATATATTTGATCACTGTTCCTTATGCATGGAAACTGGTCTTAAATACTTATTTAAATGATGTGTGTGTCTTTGTGTAATGTCTGGCACACATGCTTGCATGTTTGTTGTCATCTCTCGCACTGACAACCACGTTCTGACAACGGTCACGCTCAATGCAAACAGAGGAGTACACGCAGAGAGATAAATCAGGTCTGAAAAGAGGACAAGAAAATCGTTCCATTCTATACAGTCAATACTAAACTGCAAGAAACTGCATACAGAAAAAAGATTTCTTTAGATAAGCTTTGATGTTTCACCTTCATCTTCATTTTTTCCACTCTTTTTCAACGTTAGTTCATCTTGATTTTGCATTTTGCCGTAAGAGCACCAGTTGTATAAATACATGCACAGAGGCGTTATGGTCACGCGATGACTAGATTTTTAACCCGTGACAGATGGTGATCCGTAAAAATGCAGCACCACAAACACTTACAGTTAAGACAAATAATATTTTTGCAAATCTACAACAACATTAAATCAATTTTGAATGTAACTAACACATCTGCATCACAATAGCCACTCTTCACCTGTTATGACAACCTTAGCAGACTGAATACTGAGGAAGCAGCCAATCAGTAAAAGTTACATGATTATACCGAACTCTGGATGTGTATCGACAGGATGTTGAAATACATTTGCTTTTGGCAACTTCGAACTCTACATTTTCCCATAACCTCTGTGTTCTGTTCAATACTGTATCGATGTAAACTTGGTCAAGGTTGCGCAGGCCAGGTGGTCGGCCTGTCGAACATGTCCACATCATGTCTGCTGAATCTACCTGAAGTGGGTGCTAGCCATAGACTGTAAAAAATAAGTGCTAGCTAAAGAATGAAACATCCAGGCCCCATGCAACGCTACTGGCCCTTTGTACTGGCCGCTAGAGCAACGTGCTGACAGGTTGGCGATAGTATATAGTTATTTGGATGAGATGGAAAAGGGTTCAAAGGAGAAACTTCTTGCAAGTTTATTAACGTTATTCATATTTACTTAGGTTAAAAACAATGTTTAGAAGTTATAGCTGAAGCAGAGCAGCTACAGCTGCAGCAGCACCAGGATGATGCTCGTGGATCAGCTGCTGCGTGAAATTATTCCCGTATCAGAGACCCGGAAAGCCGACGACTGTAAGACCTGTATTATTCCAGATAAATTTTCCTTCAGTGCATTCGATAAAAAACATTATTTTGCCAAAACCTAGGCTGAAGTTTCACTAACGGGGCGTCGGACGGCATTTTTGAATGAGAACACAGCTGCAGGGCTGAGAGATGAACCTGCAGACCAGATTGATCCGGTCGATTTGAAAAATAAAGTACTGTAAGATATTTCCATGTTCAGAACAGTTTTCTAGCTCTGCTCTGTCTGTGTATTTCATCCCCGTACATATTGATAAGCTAAGCAAGAACTAGACATAGCTAAGTAATCAGTTAGATATATATAGTGGCTTCATCTGTTAGATGTCCAAAGATGACATAAGCAAGAACTAGATATGACAGAGAACCATCAGTTTGTTATCTGTCAGGTCTGTTGCATTAGATACACGCCTCAACTCAACATTCACACACATTAAACAGGAATCCCAGTCTATAGCGTGAGCAATGATGGCTGCTCACGTCAGGAATGACAAATTAATCTCGGTTGGGTCTCAAGCCATCCCCATTGTACGAGGCCCGCCCGACCTAAGAAGATAAAATGTGAACAGATCCATGGTTCGTGGCTCAGGCATGACGACCCGTCCCCTGAGCCCAGCGCTGCTTTGCTTTACCTGTGGCCTGATCGGAATACATTTTGATACATAAGAAGAGATCCTCGTCTGTTTTTTGTTCTCGAGCTTCCAATTAAGGAACAACTTTAACAATACGAAAATGAGCTGACGAACCTAAACAGTGTTTTATTATTAAAATCGGTCGGGTCCACTTTGCTTTTCATCCACTGACGTCCTGCCTGCATGATCTGCTCTGGCAGCCTTTTAACTTTAGAGAAGCGCGACGTGACGGAGCTTCTGGGCTTCAGTAAGGTGCGCCTGATGGGACATCCGGTCATGACGTAATCTATTGCCGCATTCTATACCACAAGTAGCGGGATTTTTGGCTGCATTGATGTGAGTTTGCATCAGCACCAAAGCCTCGACCTGCGCCCACGAATTATGCGCGTCACCCCCACACATGACGTCCAGGTCGGATGTATATCCGATACGTGTCGAATGGCTATTACTGCGGCCGCATTTGAAAATAAAAGATTATACGGATTAAATTTGGACTACCTCCTGATGATTGCTGTAATGTTTCTAATGTTTTTATGTAAAGCACCTTGAATTTTCATGTTCATGAAATGTGCCATACAAATAAACTTGCCTTGCCTTTCTTTCTTTGATGGAATTCTTGCTATGATGGACAGGACAAGTTAGAAAGGAAAATGAGAAAGAAAGAGAATTGTTGTTAAAATTTCTGATTAGTGTGTTCTTTTTCTACAGGATTCACTTGAGGATGTGCTATTGGGGCGTCTACAATCAAGGCTACAGGATGCACTATCTAGACAACCTTTAAGTTTAGATTTTCTAGAGTTTATTTGTGAGAGCGAACTAAACTTGATTGAATCCTATGCTCATCAAGTTTTTTTCACCCATGATATTGTTCAGCAGCTAACCCATTTGTTACATCTAGTGCAAGATGCATTGACAGAGGATGCAGCAGTTTATCACATTGACGAAGGTGTGGGTTCCAGGGGAAGACCCACATTTGTTATTGAAAAAGAGCGCCTCGAATTTCTGTTGGCATCACAGTTCTCTGTACCATTTATTGCTGGGCTTTTTGGAGTTTCCACCAGAACCATTTTTCGCCGCATGCAACAGTATGGACTTAGTGTGACAGCAGGCTACAGTACCATGACTGATTCGGAGCTGGATTGCATGGTCAGAACAATCAAAGACCAATTTCCAAATGCAGGCTACAGAACTGTCAAAGGGCAGCTCATGGCAAGGGGTAGCCGTGTGCAGTGGGACAGGATAAAGGCATCCATGCATCGTGTGGATGCTGTTGGAGTCCTGTCCCGTCTTTCTCAGCTTGGCTGTGTTGCACGCCGATCTTATTCTGTGCCAGGCCCTCTTGCATTGGTGCATGTAGACACCAACCACAAACTAATCAGGTATATTTTGACACATACTTATTTTCCTGCTTCCTGTGAAATCATAATTTCTTATATGCTTGTATCAGCATTCACATTTGAAAAAGAAAATCCAGGTATTTTGCTTATTGGAATACATTTTTGTTTGTTTCAGGTACAACCTGATTATATTTGGGGGAGTGGATGGATTTTCAAGAAAGGTAATCACATGCCCTGTTGATGGTTTGATCGAACAGAAATGTTTTATGAAAATAAATTGATTTAAGGAAAATCTGTAGAATTTAAAAATCAAACAAAAACTGACAGTGTTTCAAGTGCATATTGTACTTTTGCAAAAATTTGAATTATTACTACTAAATTGATAAACTGGGAAGGAATTAAAATTCTGAAAGAACCCTGACTATATACTAGCCAGAGAGCCAAAGTCCTAAAAATGTGTTGGACCTGATATTTTCTTTCACAGTTTTATTTGTGTTTTTTCTTTTAACATTGCTCTTAAGTACAAACAATTGGGGGGTCTGCTCTGCTGAGAATAAAGCAAAAAAAAGTGTCCATTTTAGTGTCTGCAACCACTTCTTTTTATCAGAAGATTTTGAAAAATAATTATTTTCATCAAATCTTTAGTGGGTTGGGTAGGCTGTCAATAAATGCATTTCAGATACACAGAACACAAGTGCTGACATCCACTAAAAAATAACTATTAAAACACATTTCTATATGATTTTGCATAAATTTAATGCAAAAAATTAGGCTTTTTTCTATATTTTTTCAAATATTTTTGTCTTTATTTTATTGGCAATCAAATATTTCACCAAATTACAAAATCAGTAAATATGGCACTAGAGAATATTCTTTATACAGAAAAACTGATTGAAATCCAAACAAAATCTTCTTAGGGTCCCAGTTTACTCATTGACTGCCAGCCATTGTTATGGCAGAGCTTCATACTGCCAGTGTTATGGAAGATTTTGGCCCATCTTTCAGGACCCAAAGAATATAGAGTTCCATGATTACAGAAACATGGTGACTACCAAAAGAGTAGGTTCTCTTCTACATTATGAAAAAAAGTTTCTCTCTAGCATTTTCTGTTCTGTAGTAATCTGCATCAAAACTGAGAAAATTAGCTTTTTGTGCAACAATACACTTCAAGCAAAAATTTGTCTTTGTTGACAGTTATTGTTACTTTAGTGATACCTTGAACATCCATACAGTTGTTTAGTCCTCTGTAACAGCAAAAAGGATGCTGAGAAAAAAGATTTTGGGGGCAAAAATAAATTTATCACCAGGAAAAACAAAGAATTTAGTTTCATCACTGAGCAAAAAGTCTACGGGCTGGTCTTAATCCATCTCTGCAGCAGCAATGCTGGGTCCGTGTGTCAGTCAGCCTGTTGCCAGTCATCATCCGGCCCATATGTTTTGTTTGATCCGTGACCTGTAGATAATGGGAATGCATATAATTACAATTTTATCCATTCATAAAACTGTTTATTGATGGAGATAAAAAACAAAAACATTTTTACCTTTCTTTGCATTTCCCACAGGGGGTGGAGTAGGTGTTTGAATGGACACGACCTGTCAAAATTCCATCATATTAATACTAGCAATGCATTTTACAGCTCATACTGATAATATACATAGTATTTCTATTATTTTATTTTTCATTTATTCCGATCCTTTGTGGCCAATAGACTATTTTTTATATAACCTTTTTCTTTGCACAGGCAGGAAGTGGTGCAAAGAAAAATGGATACATGGAAGTGATGTCCACTGTAATCAATTGCGATTAATTCCATTTATAGTTCTTACCTCTGTCATGTCCCTGGTCCCTAGATGCTTGAGCGTTTGGGGATGAGGCTTTGCTGCTGGATGCTGATCCCGTTCACTCTCTGATCTGGATTCAGCAGATGAGCCGGGATTAAAGGGGCCATCATGCGCTATTTTGCTTGCTGCTCGGCCAACTGGCACACATTGCCGTCTAAGTTCAGCGCGTTCGATCATGTCTTTGATCAATCATGACACTCTCCATAACCGAACCTCTACGACACATACTCTGCTCCAGTGCAAGGTGCTTGAATTCTTCGTCTTTTGACGTCTTTGCCAGTGAACGTTAGGATTTGGAAAAACGTTGAAATACGTCTGTGGCAGCCAGTGATTTAAAAAAAAAAACAAACATAAAGGGCATAACGGATATCAGGTTCAATCCAACTTATTGTGCTTTTAAGACAGTGGCTCCCTGACTGCATGTGTTCAATTTAATTTCACTGTACTGTATATTAACTGATTGAAGCAATTCAGTGGTAATAGGGCTACATCGTTATGCAAATGCAGATATATATGAATACTCATTGATTCTTGCCTGTGTTCTCTCAAATATAAGTCGCTTTGGATAAGAGCGTCTGCAAAATGATAGTAGTTATACTACTACTACTGTACTACTACTACTAATATGAAGGCATCCTCAAATGCTTGTGATTTTAATATCAGTAGGATACAGTCATTTGTTAATCCATCCGTGTGTGACCACCCATTCGAACACCACTAAACATTTTTTGTGTAGATTGGCAATGCTGTGTTAGGTAATAATTCCTATTTTACATAGGTCCTGTATTTGGATGCTGCAACTAACAATCGTGCAAGTACAGCGTTCTCCTTTTTCCATGAGGCTACCCAAATCCACGGTCTCCCATCAAGGTAAATAGATTTAAATTAGACTGTTATCTGCTTAACTTTTTATGTTTGGTATGTTTATTTATTCAAATAATCTATACAGTTATTACATCACACCTTTTATGTTTCCTTTGTTACAGAGTACGTGGGGATCAGGGTGTGGAGAACGTCGACATAGCATACTTCATGTTTTTAAGACGGGGAACTGGACGAGCAAGTTTTATATCTAGAAAAAGTGTTCACAACCAAAGGTAATGTTTGACTAATACTTTTAGTGGTAGAAATATCAGTTGATATAGGGAATTAGGTCGCTTACAATTACTTGCAGTTATTTACACCTGATCACATTTCTTCTTTAGATTAAAACTTGTAAAAATGGATGTTTATACTTCATAAAATTAATGTTGGATCACACAGTGGGCTTAATTTAGGTGTATTTAGGCTGCAATTATGACGCTTTGTATTTTGCAGCTCTTTTAAACATAAAAGGTTTATAAACAATCAGTTTGTAAATGGTGAAAACTAAACAAAACTGTTCAACAAAACAAAGCAGCAAGAGCATCATTCTGTTGCTGTAATGCTTGACAGGTCAAGTATTATAAAAAAAAATCGGATCGATATCAGGTTAGTATAGACCGAACGGCCGTTAGTCAGTTTTTAAGCTGATATCAGCTGATACCAATATCGGATCGATAATATCCTGCATCTCTAAACTGCACATTTTAGACATAGTATCTGTACTGAAAACATTTCTGAATGACATTTGTACCATTTCAGAATTGAGCGGATGTGGCGAGATGTGTGGATTGCAGTGACCTGCATTTTCTACGAAGCACTTCACAGTTTGGAGGAAAATGGCTTCCTAGACATCTCAAACACGGTGCACCTTTTCTGTGTGCATTATGTTTTCCTTCCTCGGCTTCAGTCTGCGCTGCACTCTTTTAAAGATGGTTGGAATAACCATCCCCTCAGTTCTGAGGGAAATCACACCCCTGAACAGCTGTGGACAGTTGGCCAACGGAGCTCCTTGGTGGAAGAGGACAATCTTGAGGTACAGTTGTTATAAAATGGTATTAAATACAGTCACTGTAGTTGTAGTAATTTAGTTATTTTTCTCTTGTTTATAGGGCCCTCAAGATTCTGAAATGGACTGGGAAGGCACTGAGATGACCCTTGACACCTCTGTCAGTGGAGTTCAGGTCCCAGAAATTGCACTACCTCTGTCTGATGAAGATTTTGCTGCACTTCAGTCTACAGTTGACCCTCTGAGTGACTCAGAATCCAATGGATGTGATATATTTATCCAGGTGTTAGACTTCATCAGACAAAACACTTCGACATCCATTGAATAGAGAACAATTTGTAGATCACCCTGGACTTCTGACACCAAGTTGTGTCTCATGACTACTTGTTTATGTATTGATTCCCTGGTTGCAGCTCTTCCTCCCTTTTCCTGAGTGTATATGCAAGAAAGTGTGATTATGACTGCAGAGAAACAGCTGTTGTCCAGCAATTGGTTCATGTTCATTTTTTACACTTTGATTTAACTTTCCAGCTAATAAATCTATAACACTTCAGTAAAATCGACACTGTTATTCGTCTGGGTTTGCCTAACCCTTGATTATCTAATATAGAGCTATTATCAGCAGTGTTTTTTGGTGAGCAATGATTTTCTTGTTGCAGCTCCGCTAGGCACATCTTGTTTGCTCATTGTTTTTCTGGTATTGGATTCATCACCATTGATATTAACAAGTATGAAAGGCCTTTAGCTGTTAAGATGTACTGGGTTCCTTTTTAAGCAGCACGATATTAGCCATGTTGCTACAGAAGAGAAACATTGCTACTGAATGTTGTCTGTTCCATCAGGCTAGAAAACCAATAAGCTTTTATCTGAGCTTTCAGAACTCTTTATTGAATAAAACACTTGATTTTACACATGCTTTGAACTTATGGACTTTTTTGCATGTACTGTATGTTTGACTCTCTTATTTTATGCAGAAACACTTGATGAACATGTGACTGCAGTAGCATGATGGGAAGAACATGAAACATCCAAACAAAAATAAGGAACACTGCACAGCCTCAGATAAGGCCAAATCCAGTGTGGCACGATCCAATTGATGCTTCTAGTGCATGTCTGAAGTCCTCATAAGTGCTGAAATGGCCAGGGATCCGGAGTGTCTGGTAACAGGTGGAGGCTTTTGGGAGATCCCCACACACAACCTCCACATTCAGATTTCCAGAGAGTACCTCCCAGCCTGTCCAAAATGTTAGGAGGTCGCAGCGAGTCTGTGCTGGTGCTGAATAAATGAAAGATCGAAATAGAAAATGAATACACAATTATGAGAGCTGTTGTCAGTATAACTTGTTTAAATACCACAGGTTCAAAACAAGATCATGTGCCAAATTTTACCTGTGGACCTACAAATTTTTTTAGTACAGAGAAATGTGTATAATGGACATTACAGCATAGAAATATGACATACCCGTTTCAATGAAATGTCTGAGGTACATCCCAATCTTATTTCTCGTTTCCTTTGGGAAGTCCTCATCTTCTTCATCCACTGACTCCGTGGGCCAGACGATGTTATCAAGCATGACCTAGATGTTAGAAATTTCAAAGTAATTACTTAAAATTTCATAATCATGTAAATCAGTACTAGGGTTGGTTATCATCTAGGTTTTATGTAATACCGATTCCAAACCGATACTTTTAAACATTGCCGGTGCTTAATTGGTGCTCCAATTGGTGCTTATAAAATGGAAAACACACAAACTTTGCTAAAATGCCTTTTATTTTTTTAGAAGCAGCTTTTTTTTCACAAAAAGATAACCATGATAGGATTTTCTAGTGAAACACAACATCACTCCAGGCTCATGGCATGCACAGCACAAAAACTATTTTGGAAGGTGGTGGTGAAGGAGTAAATGGCTTTTGGACATTTTAATAGGAAAATATACCAATACATAGCATTACCTGGGGACTGCAGATTACATCTTTTTGTCTTGGGAATAAAGATTCCGCCACATCCCTCCTCTCAGACAATATTGGCCAAATGCCGGTTTCTTTTATTCCCCTTCTCATTTGCTTTATCTGCACAGAAGATCTGCCGAGAATCTATAACAAATGAGGACAATGTAGACAAGTCACAGTAAAGCATTTTTTCTAAGAATAATAAGCTAAAAATGACAGGGAAAAAAATATTTTGCTTCCAAAAGACTGTCTCATTACTGCATGCTGCAACAGATGTTGATGAAGGTACATCCGATTTTGGTTTGTCAGTCGTGGCAATTCCCACATATCACATAGGCTGTTCACTTCAGCCTTCTCTTCCTCTGACAGCTCTGTGTTGCCATCCAGCTGAATGAGAGAGAGAAAAATTCCTCAGAAATCAGTCCTTATTTGCAACACCACAGAAAGTTCTCAAAAGAGATTATACATATTACCAGCTGGATCGTGTTTCTCTGATCTATGTCAGGGCAGTCTTCCAGAGCCAGTGTTGCTGTTTCCATCTGCCCCCCTAAGAGCATGTGAACTACAGCAGGACTGATCCCTGCCAAACCTGGACCACCATGTATGAATGAATGTCCAAGGATCCTGCCTGCCATCATGAACAGGTCAGATTCAATGACGACTTGAGAGGCACATGGGATGAGGTGATCCCCCTGTCCCTCAAACAGTCTGGTCACATCTGCATTGCCTACATGATAAAAATTAAACAATTAGACAGTTAATCATTATGTATTTCATCAACATGGTATATGCAGGAATTCTGAGGTGAATTTTTAAACTTGATGGCTGCATCTGGGTCTTTTATCAGCTAGTAATAGCTGTGGTGACGGTTTTTACAATATTTTACCCTGAAAAGCGTTCATTCATTCATTCATTTTCTGTACCGCTTAATCCAATTGGGTCCTGAAAAGCGTTAATTCAACCAAAGGCCACAATCTGGTTTTAGGTTTGGGGCTCTGGCTCTGAAGTCTGCATGTTGATTTGGACGGTACGCTTTCCTCAAGAAGTCTCATATTGTCAGATTTAAAAAAAATCTATGTTTGTGACTTAATCTTTTCTATTAACAGTTTATACCCTCTTGGAATAATTCTTCAACACCCACACCAACGTAAGGAAAACAACTATGTTGTCTCTGTGTTTGCAGAAGCCCTCTAACAGCCTCTGATCCCGCCGAACCAGAGGAGGAAGGTGAAGAAGACGCCACCCTGCCGTCCACTGAGGATGTCATCTGTAAAACAGAGCAAATCACTAAAAACATCCAGGAGCTTCTCAGAGCTGCCCAGGAGACCAAACATGAAAGGTATGCTTTTTGATGTATATAATCACTTCTCTTCATGATGAGCTGCTGGAAACCAGAAGTACCAACTGGTAAACACCTGACTTGCAAGGTTGATGCAGTTAGTCCCATATTACTTAAAAACCAGCTGCACATAAGTCCCAAAGATCAGGGTTCACCTGTGTCTGCCCCTGTGTCGTGGAAACCATGCGTCTTCTGGGGGTAGATGTGGATCAGTGCGTTAATGCAGCTGACAGAAATAAGCACCACATGATCACATTTTACCCTCTGGCCTGCCAAATCCAAAGTGATTAAGTGGTTTCATGTCTTTTTTGTGTTATTCCCTGTTTATTTATTTATGCAGTTTGAATATTGAAGTTTATTCAGTAATGAATATAAACAGTGTCCATCATCTGCCCATGTTAGTAAGCATAAACGGTGAAGTATTAGTAGGATTCTACACATTGTTGTTCTTCCTGGGGTGTTGCCAGACACAATTGAGGCTTTCACAGTTAAGTTATTGCCCTCCAGAGTCTCTTAAGTCAGATAAAACTGTCACGTTGACAGTGTTGACGTTGATTCATTTTTCTCCATGTTGCATTGTTCATGACTAATAGATGCTGTGTTCTTTGGAACATCAGCAACAGCCCTGTTTAAAAACCTCATGTCATAACGCTCAACCTGATTATATCAGCCGCATATGAGGCTGCATGAACACTGCATGTTTTGTGGCACAGTCAGGGACATGTGGTAACTAAACATTGTGTGTCCGACTATGCAAATATAAATATTTCATTCAGTCAGTGATACTGATCGAAGCATGCTGAAGTGAAAAGTTAATCATGAAATAGCTTGTATAAGACATCTTGTTTATAATTAGAAAAACAAGGCAGAAATTTTTAATAGTAAATGGTCAACCTTTTGTAATAAAAACAATTGTCACAAGAACTTTCACAGCATGTTCTTTTTGAGCTTCATTAGTGGAAACACGTGAGAATAAACAGTAATGACAGTTGTTAAATGATGAGCTAGCTATGAATTATACAAGATCATTTCTAAAGTTTAATTTTACACACCCTGACACCTCACCTTTGATGGCTTTTTCACCTCATTTTCTTCACATGCATGTTTTGCATAAAACTGTGCAAATATAGAAAATTTGGAACAATTTCAATTATAATATGCTTCAATCGTAAACATACTCTAAAGTCCAGCAAATGGGGACAAAAATGAATAAATACAACTAAATTTTAGATTTTAAAGTCATGTTCAACACTGGGTGCACAATAAACTGTTTATTTAAAGTTCCAGTTTGTTTGTGCGTATGGTTTGGTTAGTTTGTTTGTTCAAGATAAGAATCTTTACACAGTCAGCACAATTAAGGGAAGTCAACCTTCCCTTAATCGTGTGGTGAACACTGAAGGACTGTCTACTCTACTCTACTCTAAAATCAGGATATTTACAGTAAGTATTTCTGATTTTAGATTGTGCGTAAAATTAACCATAAAGTAAATGAAACCTCTTTTTCCCAATCCCTCCTCTTGACAGAAGGACATCACATTTATCAAGATTT
>JBAJHY010000014.1:15956503-15967590 GCA_037177095.1 Craterocephalus marjoriae | reverse complement strand
CCATTCTTGGGTTGAGAATGGGTCGCAGAGACTACAAGTGAAAGAGAGACCCAGACATTCTTCTCCCCGATGTCTCCATCTCCTCCTGGGGATGTCAAGGCATTTCCAGGCCAGAGGGGATTCTTCAAGCATGCCTGGGTCCTTCTTGGCCCTTTTCCCCATCCAGGCATGCTTGGAAAACTTCCAAAGGGAGGCACAACAGGAGATATCCTAAATCAAGGCTAAAATACCAAAAATATTCAAACTGTGTGACATTTATACATTTTGAGTGAATACAGATGAAATGATCTTCCTAGTTTAACTGCTGTATGTGAAATTGGACATTAGTAGCTGCAGTCAGATACAGTATCAAAGAGATTTTTTTTCACTCTTAGTGCTCAAGTTTGTGTGTGTACACCTAAAATCTAATTTCTCTGGAGAAGTTTAAGTTTTAATGTGGATGTGGATTTGAATACAACTTATATATTTGCAGTTTACATGGCTCTGTGTTTTTGTCTGTGCAATGTTAGGTCAGCCTCGCTTTTTGACCGGAACAACAGGCACGTTGTCGGGGCAGACTTGCTCAATGAAAGAAAGCAGCATGTCCAAAGATTTGATCATGACATCGATATTCCTGCTGGTACCCATCAACACTGGAATCAAGTATCAAAGACAAAATAACATGCTCTGTATTGTGAAAGGTAACAAATGAAATCAAGGTTTAAATTAGAAGTTTAGGGCGAATTAAATGAGTATGAACTGACAAGTCTTCTTCAAGATTGCAAATTATTGAGGGGTGGCCTGTTTAGTTTGGTTTAACTTCTTTGAATCGATCACTGTTGACTTTAAATCCACACTATGAACTCATCTGTTCAGGATTGCATAGTGCCTGTAATGACACTGTGCCAGTACTTTTTTTACTGAACTGTTGTTCATTTTATGTCTGTTTTTTATTGTACATGGTCTTCGAGTGACCTGAAGGTGCTTTTAAATAAAATCTATTATTATTATTATTACTTTGAGATGAAATCCTTAAAACTGGCGTGTTCATATGCTGGCGGAGGCTAAATGCTTTAAGACGCTCAGAAATGCCGAATCAAAACACCACAGGCATGTTGATGAAGGTACAGTGTTTTTTAATGAATGTCTATTTAAATGTCATGGCAGATTTGCAAAAAAAATAAGAAAAAAAAAATTAAAAAAGAAAACCTGATTTTTCTTTTTGTCAAAGTAGCAGTCTTTAATAGCGAACACTTCGTTCAAGTCAAATCCTTCACACGACAGCAAAGTGAAACTGGCTGATCAGATTCAAAACAGTTTCTATGGCAGGTCAAACAAACCTTTAAAATACAACCAAGGTAATTTTTTTTTCTTCCGCTTTCAGAAATTTTAACTACACAATTAAAGGTTTATACTGATCAAAACATACAGAGTGTAGTAGTTCCACTGGAGACAACTGAAACAAGATTAGTGTCTGATAGAAACATTCATTTTACAATAAAAATATCTGCACAAAAACATCAAAAAAGAAAAAAAAAGGCTCAAGGGGGAGAAAAAAAAAGGGTAATGCAAAATATATAGAATTGTTTGCTTTTCATCTTTTTAATACAGTCACAAATCACACAGCTGTGGCAAGAAATCTCTTTAAAATTTACAGAAATGAAAGAATACCCACCCGCCATCCCACCAAACCCCCCCAGACTTGATTGTGTTCATTTTTAAGCGCATATACTGTGATTACAATGTTTTCCCCACCAAACAAAAGCTGCACATCAAATCTTGGATATCAAGACTATCAAAAAAGGCACAAACAGACAGGCTGCACAAAGAACTCAGCAGAAGCTTTTTTTTGTCCGTTTTTATTTATACAACTAATCCCAGTAAGGTTTCCAGTGCCCTTAATGTTCTCGCTCAACCTCCCCCCCTTCAGAAGTAAAGAAAGAAAGGAAAAAAAAGAAACTATCTACAGGCATGTCAAGTCCCGGCAGGCACCTCGGATTACACGTCCCATCCCAACGACTCTGAAACCAAGTGCATTTAGTTTCGGTGTGACGACGCGTGTGCGCAGCAGAGCGAGGCTCCTTCCTGCGTTCCTTTTAGTATCAGATGAGCTAAATCCCAGCGGATGGAACCGACAAAATAAAGCCCCTCCTCCCGGGAATTTGTCCGAAACGCGTCTAAAATAAGAATTAAAAGTATCAAACTAAGCAACTTGCATTTCGTACACATCTGCCTTACAGGTGCACGTTAGTCTGGTTGCAGAAGGATCCGGCTTTTTGTCGACCTGCTGCGGTTTAACGTCTCACGTGGCTGCGGTGATGTGGAAGCGTACCCGAAGGTGTGTCGGTACGCCGTGACATCACAGTTGGGTGTGGTCAGAGGTGCAACAGGCTGACCGATTATGGCTTGAGTGCATTTCAGCAGAGCTTTAGCGTCCTCTCTTAAAAAGGTACATCCTCCCACCCCAGAGGGATCTTTCATGGCGACTTTAACGCCCTGCCTGACGGCGCTTCCAACGACAAAGCGTCAGGCTGGACGCCAATAAGAAGCATCAACCCCCCCCGCTGCCCAAAACCGTGGCCAAAGAACCCTCTACTTGTGTTTTTTGTTGCATTTTGTGTTGTTTTTTTTAACGAGTCGCCATCTTATTCAGGTCTGAAGTGAGAAGAGACGACCTGCGAATGATGTTGAATCAGGATCAATGCCTCATCACCTCAGTTAAATACAGTAAAACGGCTTTTTGACTCCGTACGATGATTTCTTTTCTCACATTTTTCTCAAATTTTACATATAAACCAAAGAGGTTGAAGCTTGATTGACCAGGTGAGTTTTAATACTTTTTAAATACCTGGGACATTGTCTTGTTCCCGATTTAAAAATGGAATTTTATCCTTTAATTGCTAACAAGGTGAAATCAACAACGTCGCTGTATTTTACTTGGACTTTTCTTGTTTTTCATCTGAAGTGGCAGCAAAAGCTCGATGCTCCACCGCACCGAGCAGGTTTGAGGCTCTTTTTGAACAAACTGAAACGACAGCTGTCCGACGCAGTGCTGCTCACATCACATGACACGGCATCTTACTGAAGCCTTCAGGCTTCTCAGATCATATATGTATGAACGTTTGCAACTCTACATGCATCATTGTCTAAATTTCTCTTGAATAAAAACTTTAAATTTAACAGTCTTCAATCAGATCAGCAGTTCCTGACAAGAAGTGAGAGACAATCTTGAGTTCTGCTGAAATTCTGCACCTTTTTCTTCATTTTACTGGAGCTGTCTGTCAGCGCAGACGCTGCCAACTGTTATCAGCATTTAAATGTGAAATCTAAAAGGAAAAGTTTGACAAAAAACCCCCGAAAAAATGATTTATCATCGAAGCGTAAAACGCACATTTCTCAGAATCAGGAAACACATTTGGTGGTTTTTGTCTTTTTAAAGCCACAAAATGTCAAAACGTGCAGATGGAGTTTGGCAATTTGGAGACTTAAATCTGTGGCATGGAGAGGTGGACAATAAAACAAATCAGACAGAGAGGATGCTAAAGCATGAAAAAAAAAGAAGAGGACAAGAAGCACCGTGTCTGGAAAGAGTAAAACACCACGAAGGGTAGAACGGAAAGAGCCCGGGCGCTCTCCCGGCGGATCTGCCCGGCTTGTGTGGCACTTAACATCATCGTCTTTGTATACAGAGCTTATAACAGTCATGCAAAGGGCACAGTTTTCTTCTAACAAGGCGAGAGAGATCAACCGACACCGAAGACGACGACAGAAATCGCAAAAACGCAGAGGGAGGCACAGCAAGACGAGTTCTGTGTGAAAACTTGACTCCAACCTGGACGAGTAAATATGAAAAATATCCTCCTGTACATAGAAACTCGCTGATTTTCTCACGGCTAAGGCAGAAATGTGAATGAAAACCTTTAAATACACATTTCTGCACTTTTTTTTTTAACTAAAAGCCAGTGAGAAATGAAAATGGGCTTTCTTAAAATGTTTATTAATAATAGAAAAAGGATATAAATTCATCAGAATCACTTTCTGTCATCATTCTTAAACATTAAAATATCTTAAGACTCTTCAAGCTTTAAATATATTTATATATGTAGGTATATACTTGCCTTTGGGCTTTCTGTGCGAGTATGTTTTAAAATTTGGGGCTGGATAAATAATTAGATCCTCATCGACATGGCTTGTGGCCAGAAAAGATCTGGCTGGTTGTGTGATTACTTTGCATAAATCAGGTGATTTAATTTGGGGTTTTTCCTAAAAAGAAACAACACACATCCCCTGTAACACTGTCACAAAGGTTAGAAAATTCAAAAGAAGACCTTTTTTTCCCCTCTTAATGATGGATGATTCTCTGAAATTAACCGTTTGTACGAAGCATCTGCACCAAAAAACCACAACAGCTAGCGTATCACCGTCATTCAGCTGGACGAGGAAAGGTCTCCAATCATAAGAGCCAAATGCTTCAGACACACAATAACAGAAAAAAAAATACATATCTTATCTTGGCTTCAAAACACAAAATCACCTCCAAACTATAAGCTGTGATGTGACTCCCCCCCCAAACCTTCCCCTTTACCTCACCCCCTCCCTCTGAGGAGAGAGAGAGGAGGAGAGACGGAGGATGACGGATTGATTCCTGACGCCGTTCCTGAGCAAAGTGGACTTGATGAGAGACCCAAGGAGTCCGCGCGATGTGGACAACAGGAGAGGCCAAAACAAAACCAAAAACCAACGAAATCACAGCAACAGTGTGGAGGCGGGGAGGAGCAGTGGCGATGCAGAAGCCTGTCCGGAGTCACCTGGCAGAAGGAGAAACCAGGTAAATATTTTTATCAGGTGACAGTGCTTAAAGCAGGGGTGTCAAACATGCGGCCCAGGGGCCAAAACCAGCCCGCCAAAGGGTTCAATCTGGCCCTCAGGAAGAATTTGGTAAAACTTACTCTGATCATAATGCGAAATACTAGATTTTTTACTTCCAGATACCTGGGATAGAAAGTTTTGTGATTGTTTTAGATCCATTGTGATCTGTAGGTTATAATATAGTACACGTGCAATTTAGGAAGATAAATGAATACATGTCAATGAAAAATTAATGCAATATAAATATATAAAGTTGGTTTTTCTGTAAATTAAATTGTATATTTTTTTAAATTTAAGAATTAGAATGGTTTATTTTTCATATAGATATTTATATTTAAAAATTTACACAATGTCCCTTTTTTTTAGATGTATAGGTTACAATTAAATACAAGAAAATTAAATCTCCAAATTAATTAAAATGTAAATGTTTAACTGAGGCAAAATATGATTTTGATTAACTGATTTTTCATAGTGTTTTCTAAAAGTTCAGACCATTAAACAAGGGGATTTTTGCTTGTTCACACTAAAACAAAGGGAAACTTAAAGTTTTCATTATTTTGAGATTATTATGTAGTTAATTCACTGGTCCGGACCACTTCAGATCAAACTGCGCCGTATGAAAGTGCTTTGCTGATGAGCAGTGGGCCAGAATGCCTGCCAACAGGTGTCTTGCTGATGGAAAGTTCCAGAAAACACCTGATTGCAATAATCGCCTGAAAGGATTGCTTGGCAAAATATCGGCTTGATTGATGTGACATAGATTAATTTCTCATATTTTTTGATTGTATTTTAAAAGTATTTCTTTAGAACCACAATTCAAAAACAGGACTGGACTGGACAGGACAGTGGCCACTCACCGGTCACTCAGTACAGCCTCATCCTTACAGCTAGCTAGAGGGGTATAATATTAAAATATTGTACCTGTACATTTCTGCAGTAAAGTTGAGTATTTCACTTTATTGTAGTTCTATAAATTATGGACACAATTTGGAACCACCTTAAGTGGCTATTTCTGGAAATTAAGTTTTTATTTCTACTCTGGATTCAATTTTCACCTCTGGTCACACCAAATGCTGAAAAAAAGCTTTCCATGCTTTATCTACTTAATCAGTAAATGCCTTGTTGGACATTTTTTCCCCATAAGCACTTGTCTTAAATTCAGTTATTCCCTAACTCCTTCTTTAAATGTTTCTTTCCTCTACCAAGAGTGACTTTTACCATTGTGGTGTAAAAAAACAGAAAGATTCACACACACTCATCTGGATCCCAGCCTTTTCCCTGCAGGTATCATGACCAGTCAAAACCACAAAGTACTCATCAGCTTTCCAGCCAAATGTTTTTTTTTTCATGTTTTCATTACAACAGGACATTCTGAGATAGATTTCTGTTACAGAAATTTCCTATTACTTTGTTTGTTTCTTTCTATATTCAGGTAACAGGAACAAAAATATAATTAACGCTAAATAACTAAGGATTTGAATTTAGATTATGAACAAAGAGAAAACCACAGAATTAGGGAGGCGGTGGGAGAAGATCTGGTGACTGATCACACTCTACTTCTTCATATTTTAGTATTTTCAAACATTTGACCTGGCAAAAGGCCACCATCTTCCATTGCTAATTCAGGGGAAAAAAAGGTTGAAACATTTCTGACAGAAAGAAATCTGTGACCTTTAAGCTGGAAATGCTTGACTGGTGTTGCGCCCTCGCTGTCTTTTTCTATCAGAACCGGAGGTGCAGAGCAGAGACACATCCTTCTGCCGAGGTGAGTATAAAATGCCAGCCTGTCAGCTCCTGTCTGGTCTCAGCTGTGCAGCATAGTAAGGGGATTAGACTGTTTTAATAAGTCCATTTATCAGTTCAGGTTAAACCACCTGTCCATGAGACAGTTTTATGGGAACAAAACCAAATGCATGAACTGAAGTTTTCTTAAAATTCTTTCCATTGCACCAAACAAATACATCTTTTTAACCCTTTATGAATGGCAGAGAATTTATAGGGAGATGAGACATATTGTCCTCCCAGCATATGATAGAATAAATCATTCATAACTAATTGATAAGCGACCTCACTGACTGGAAACCGTTAGTAATAATATCAGGAATTTCTTTGCATTATTCATTAATGTCTGACCCATGTCAGCCAGTGAACCATAATATGAGAGCATCAATCACTCTAGCAACAGGATGTTCTATAAATGATTGCAGCAGGGCAAAGCAGATGACATTACTTGTCTCCTGAAAAGCAATTCATATAGTGGCTGATTCAGCTCATTTCCACAGTAATGATATATGTGTATGTTTGCCTTAGCTTTCATAAACATATTGACAGCAGATTCATAAACTATACGTTAACATCTGCTATTAATATGGTGTCGGGTTACAGACACAATCAAACGGTAGGAAATTAGCAGAGGATGAAACAGAGATACAGCCTAGACAAAGAGGAGGAGGGTTGAAGGCGAGTAAGCGACTGATTTCATGTAACAAATGCATGACACATGAAATGTGATGACGGGGCATAGAATTTTATTCATTTAACCGTATCAGGCACTACATCATTTACAGTCAACCATCCTCAAATAATTCACATCCAACACTCTTATTCACTAGTGGTTAGTTAACGTGCCAGTGGTTTCTTTTAAGCTGCTGATATTTTCATGAATGTAAGTTATTAGCAGCGGATCAGCCTGTAGTGTCGCTGAGTACAGCTGAGACTGATGAAAAGTAAACCAGAAGTGGTGATAAAGAGCTGAGCTGTGCTGAAGCCGGAGCCTTACTGATTTAACAGGAAAACATCACTTCTCCTGCAGCACCACCATCAGGACAAGCGTGCAGATCTTGCCCACTAGTGGTGAGAATCTAATAATAGCAGTGCCATTTTTATCCGCTTTGAGTTTTCTTTTGTGGTGTGTAATGAGCATGACAGCCTCTTGAGGCTGCTAGTCTTGCAATACACTTTTTTTTTTCTTCTCACAGTGCGTCACAAATAATTCATATAATTTGTGATAAAGTCGATCGTAAAGTCAGAGTACCTTGATGGGTTTTCATGCACACAAAGCAAAAACGATAGCTTTATACTATTAAGGTGGAAAATGTTTTCACAGAAAATAAATAAGTCTATCAAATCTAGCCGTGATGGAAAATGCAGTTATTCTAGGAATTCCTGCACATACACATGCAAAAAAAGTGCCACAATTTGATTGTATCCACCTCTAATATAATGATAAACAAATACAATAATATTTGTGAGGTTCATTACACTCTGTAGTCATCACAACACACAGATCTACCTACCATATCAATGACACTTCCTGTAGTTCATGGTTTTGAAATTATGTGACAAAATATTTATATATATAATTTAAATATTTAGTGTTGAAAATAATGTAACTAAATCTTGTGACTGATGTCTTGAAATGATTTTGATGGCACTCCAATCCATGCTCTGGATTTATTTGGTTCTAGCTGAGTGTCATTTTTATTGACAGAACACCCTTCCTACATGACACAAGCCAAAGTGCACAGACAAAAAAAAGTGGCTGATAGCAGGACAGAGTCTTTGTGCTTGCTTTTGTGTGACCTTTTTCAGAACTTGCTGAGGGGGGGCAGCGCCCCTGCCTTCACGAGCACGGCTGACAGCAGGTCTGCAGGCCCGGAAGGGTGAGGCACAGCGGTGGCCGAGGGATCTCCGTGCTTATTGTCTGAGTTCACAGGTGTGGAAAGCTTCGCTCGATTCAAAGTGGACTTGCCGGCCCCGCTGCCTCCACATCCACCCAAACTGGTCTTGCTGTTTTCCGCTGTAGGAATGGCTGTTCCAAGGTGGGGGTTGCCCACCGCAGGAGTCCCTGTGGACTCCAAGCTGCTCTGACAGCAGCACAGCAGCCGGAAGAAGGCGGCTCTCATCTCCCTGCTGGATAAAGTGTATATCAAAGGGTTGAGGGCAGAGTTGAGCACAGCCAGGGCAATAAACCAGTCCACCTGGTAGAGGATTGAGCACTTATCTGGGCTGCAACCCACATCCAGCAGGAGTAAGAGGAACAAGGGGGCCCAGCACACGACAAATACCCCAAGAACAATTACCACTGTCCGGAGGAGAGCCAAAGAGCGCTCAGAGGGCCGGCTACTCACTCTGCGGCCACTGGAGGTCACCAGGCGGTAGATCCTGATGTAGAGGATGACAATAGCTACCAGAAGGGCACTGAAGACGCTGATGCAGAAGGCAATGTAACTCTTAGCATAGAGCGGCAGCACCGTAGAGCAGGAAGGCAGGTTATCCAGGCAGTTCCAGCCGAGGCTGGGCAGAGCGCTGAGCAGCACTGACACAAACCAGCAGGCCGCTAACAGTGCAAGAAGTCTCCCTCGGCCTGCTGTCTCACAGGGACGCAGACGCACCATTGTCATGTGTCTCTCGATGCCAATAGCCAGGAGGCTGAAGGTGGACGCACTGAGAGCCACAAACATGCTTCCCTCCCTGGCCAGCCACTGCACCGGCGTCAGGAAGAAGGTGTTACGTCCCGAGGTAAAGATATTAACCACATAAGCCACACCGGCCAGCAAGTCTGACAGCGCCAGGTTTCCAATGAGAAAGTACATGCGGCTGTGGAAGCGCTTGTTCCTCCACAGAGCGAGCAGAACGGTGATGTTTTCCAGAACAATCAGCACGCAGATGAAAAGCAGCACGGCCGTCTTACAGGCCCCACCACTACGGGGCCGGTCCCACTTCCCCGAGTGGTTGTAGTGGGTGACGATGACAGGGTTCATCCCTTCCTCGAAGATGTTGCCCATGCTGCCCCTGCCCTGTCCTGACCTCCCACGGCCACGCAGCAGAGGGCGCCACAGCACTGGGGAGAGAAGCTGCTCAGCCTGGCAGAGTCAAAGCTGCCATCTTAAAGAGTCTTCAAGCACCTGCCAATCAAAAGGAGGTTTACAGATAAAATGTGGTTATTTTGGGTTCATCTGGGTAGACTGGAATGTCACAAGAAGAACTCTTAAAATAAACATTCAAACAAGCAACCTGAAAAAGTGACTATTTAATAGACAAAAGATAGGCTATAATGACACCACAAATATAAAAATTTATTTTACTCAAATGTCTTGATAAAATGTCTCTCCGGTAGCCTAGACTATATAAATAGGTAAATTAAAATAAACATTTAATTAAATATAACGTAGACAAGCTGTTGCAACATGAGAAAAGGTGTTTAGAAATCAAATGTTGATCAAAATCAGTTTCAAGGGAAAGCACAGCGTTTTATAAAGAACTAGCTATTCTTCACATGGTTCTCAAGCTTTGTCTCCAAAACTAATAATACCAATCTTTTAAAAATCTTCTTAAAAACTGAAGAAATTGTGTCCACTCTTCTCACAATTTTTGCTGAACCAGGACGCCTGCTAATGAAGATGAACTGGGTCTGATTAACCTTCCAGTTTTGAACACCTTTTAGGCTACAGAAAAAGTCTCATTTAATTTAACAATTATTATTTTGCACCACTGCTGCTTCTGCCTGCATCTGCAGTTAGTAGTAGTACCTTTTTGCGCTGTTGACTTCGTCTAAACATCCTTGAGTCAGAAATTTTCCAGAATTTAGAACAATTTTTTCTCTCCTGTGCTGGAAAAATAAAGTTGCAGCAAAAAAAAGGCGGAACAAGGCGAATATATCCGAACTAAAGTCAAATGTCCATATTTAGTCCTTGTCCAAAGAGTAACATAACTTTGTATTGTTATCCAAAGTGTCCACAGTAACTTCTGTCCCAAACTTTTCCGCGTCCTCGCCACACAGTGCCTCTCCAGTCCGGACTGTTCCGCTCCCGGCCAGCCCTCCCAGGCGGCGGGGCGGGATCTTCACCCCCACCTTGTTTTTGATTCCCATCAATTAGCTATGAATCACGAAAGAGGCTGGATCGGTAGCGCGCGTGTGACTGCGCCAGATTCGAAACTGTTGTACACTGATGATGAGTAACTAAACATTTATTTTCAAAGGCGGCCGTGGTGAGTAGAAATGCCAAGCCGGATTTTTCAAGCGCAAAGAGTTCTGTTTGTGTTGTAAGGGAAGGACTTCCACCGGTTTCATCCACTGCATGCATAAAAGACACTCTCAGTAAATTTCTGAAAACTACTAAAAAACTAAATCTAAATTAGTCTATTTGGCTACATCTATTTAAGAGTTGACCCCACTTAAAAAAAAAAAAAAAAGCCCCTTCAGCACTAACCAAGTCAGAGACTGACACTCTAGGAAA
>JBAJHY010000014.1:15811959-15822276 GCA_037177095.1 Craterocephalus marjoriae | reverse complement strand
CCACGATGAGAAGCATCATTATAACTCGCTTCTTCTTCCTTGAAATTGTGTGACGACCCTCCATGCTGAGTTTGTTGCTTCCACTTCCTGACTCCATCCATCCAACCAACGGTCGCCACCTTTCATCAAAACTTTCATGCAGTTGATTAAATAAAGGTATTGTCCACTTTTTATAATGTCCACTGCAGTTTGTCTCTGAACTGTTTATTGATGGAACAACATAATCACAATAAATGCAATTAATAGATTTAAGATATTTGTTGATACAAAAGGCAGAGAATTGTTAACGCAAAGACAGGTATAACTTGTCAAAACTTTACACTTTATTATCTATTAAGCCACACAACCAAACTTTATCAGTCACACTGATTCAGCATCCATCTTGCATCCTGTGTCTCTCTGAGAGCCAGCAAAAACCAGTCCTGTGTTGATTCTTGTCTTACCTCTAGTTATAGAACTTTCTCTATCTTTTCTGCTCTTCCTTGAATAATGCCCTCTTGGGTTTCTGTGCAGAGTCACCCGTTGTGCATGTTACTGCTGTGAGATGCAGTGCCGTAAAGCAAGATGTAACCATCCCCTGTTTGGAAAAAAAAGTTGTGAAATGTGGTTCCTCAGCCTCAGGGTTGCTGGGCAGAGATGGCTCCAGGAATGTGCATAATGAATGTCACTGTGCTATTAAAATGAGTCAGAAGCACAGAGTTTTAAGGTTATAAACATACAGTATGTGGTGTAGTGTCGCTTTAAATATCCATTTTGTATCTTTGGTTGGCTTGTTCAATTTAGTTTTTCTTATTAGCATTACGTTTTTAATGATCTATTAATCCCATTTCATTGTGAATAAACTTAAACTGATCCATTGATGAAATCACAGGGTGACAGGTTGTAATATTCTCCTTCACAAATGTTTTTAGCTTATTTTTGAGAAACTTTTTTGTGAAATCTTATTGATCTGTTTTTTATTAAACATGCTCTCAGTTCATATTGCTCACGTAAATTTATCTTTTATAATTTTTATATTTTGTCCTCACTCTGCAGTTGAATAGAAACAAAACGAAACTTGGTTTTATAGTGTTTTAAGTTGGGACTTAGTTACAGTAATGTTACTCTTGAATTCAAATGATCTTACAACTGTAACACATGCTTCTTTAGAGGTTTCTGCTCTGTTCAGTACATTTTGCCTAGCTGTAATACCACTATCCAACTACAGTGCTCTGTAGTGCTCTGTACAATGCTCTGTATTACTCTTACCTTGTGCACAAATGGCAATAAATGAATTTAAAGTTTTTCTGGTCTAGTCCATTACCTAACAGTGAAACTTTCATGTCAACAACATGTTAGCTTGTGTGCCAATATTATGTAAGTGTTTATTTCTATATGCACGATGTCAGCCATCCTGGGGAAAACAGTCAGGTATGTATGAAAGTGCTGACCAACCATAGCTGAAACCAAAATCACACATATCCTTCAGTGCATCCCTCAGTCAAAAAGTGACCAAAGCAGCATTAAAATGGTCATTACTGTGGTGAGAAGTGGGTAGCAGCACATATACACAATAACTATTATAATTGCTTTATCCTTTAAAGCAGTGGATACTGACCTATTTTCATTGAGGACCCTCTTCATGCAAATACGAAAAACCCATGGACCCCCTGGCTCACCACATGATGAAAGCATGCTTGGTTTTACACTTACAAATGTGAGATTTTCTCACTATAAATAACGCATTCTGGCTGAGCCCAGTCTTTCCAATAAGCCAATATGACATAGCTAGATTACATACAGCCTGTTTTTTCTTTAAATAGGTACACTGTTTGGACATTAATCACAATGGCTCTGAATGCTCAGAATATGACCCCCTGTGCTCTTTGTGTGACCCACTTGGAGGGGGGTCCCAGACCCCAGGTTGGAAACCACAGCTGTAAAGATTCACAAGGTGCTTACGTCTGTTGAGAATGGACAAAAAGTGGGAATAGGATTTAATTTCAACAGGTTGGTGCTAACAGAATTTCACTGATAATAAATCCAGCAATGCCAGATAAGCATTCACACATTTCTGTAACCGTTCATACATGTCTGTTACCATGGATCACCTGCAAACTCCAAACACAAACAAAAATACAAAAACACAATTCAACAACCCTGCAGATGTCGGTGTGAAAGTTGTGAAGTCTTATGACACCATAATGGCCTTGAAACTCTGGTTATATTTGCTCAAATTCAGGCAATTACTGAGCTCTGGGAGGCTGTGGGCGAGAATGCATAATAGCAGATTGTATTCCGGGGCAGAGTCAGAATGGCATCGCTAAAGGCTGATCAATACTGCAGCGGCTGGAAGCCAGGGTTGTTTTATGATTTCAAATTAGCAGAGCAAGAATGAATTGCTGCTCCGCAACAAATTACAATAACAGCACAGTTCTCAGGTCGGCTAACACGGGAGGAAAAGTGCAAACGTGTCTGGGTACGCATCCAGTACGGAGCGCTTTCAGGTGCCACACCGGGCATTACTGAAAAAGCTCTGGGTGTCTACAAGCACAAAGAAAGAACTACTCATCAAAGTATTTTGCTTTTAAACATTTTTGGATTTTCCGTGAGGCTTTCACTATTTGAAATAAGTGTAATTGTCTGTATCCGACTGGTTTCTTTGCCTTACATTGGTCTATTCTGCACAGCTGTTTAACACAACTTCTAGTTTTTATTCAACATCAGCTGAACAACAAGTGAAACGTTGCCCGTCTACCTGCTGGCACACAGATTTATGAGAATGAGTCATGGAAAGTGTGAGAATGTTTGGATTTTTCAACAAAGAAAAAAATCGGCCATGTGCCTTGAAAGCAGAGACACCGGTTAATTGCATGTGTGTTGCATCATGTTTGAAAGGGAGAAATACAAAAATGACTGCAGGTCACGTAGAGATAAACACACACGGCAGGTTAAAGGAGCCCAACAAGCTTTTAGTAATATAAACTAAAACAAAAACATTATTTAAACGACATTTTATCCCATAATGATTATGTTCATGAAGGAAACCTCATGATGAACAAATGTAGCGTTGGCTTACGGCTTTCCACCAGATGAGCCAGGGAGAGAGGAGGACAGTCCAGGGGCCCTCAGGTGAGACCGAGAGTCATACGCCACCTGGTAGAAGATTAAAAAAAAAAAAGAGACTGATTGCTGGACAAGGACATCCTAAAATGCACCAACAATAACTCTGCTTCAGGTTGTATGTTCATGTTTACAGACGTGATTCTGCAGATGGGTGAAAAGGCTAACTTCCTCTCAGAAGATACCACCTGTAGATCTTCTCTACAGCCACCGGTCTCTCCGACAGGGAATTAAAGAATCTAAACATGACAACTTTGAGTGTATAATGAATGCGCGGCACTGATACGGACAATGCAGAGTCCATTCATCAAGTATTTCTACAGCACCACGACAGTTGGAGGGTTGGATCTGAACTATAAATCACATCTTGACAGAGAGGAGTAATTCGGCCTTTGCTCACCATGGGGCTGCGGGAGTAGGCGCTGGCGGCTGCGCTGATTTGTGGAGAGAGAGTTAGAGCTCCTCCGAATCCTCCCGGGCTGGCCAGCTCCCCGTTAAGTCCTGCGTGGGACACCACGCCAAAATGAGCCGGGTATGAACCGGGGGGCACAGACATGGGACTGCGGAGAGCTGGGGAGGAAGGGAAAGAGGACGGAGCGATTGAAGGAGGGGATAAAAGAGGAGGAACAATATGCCGTCCACAGGCACAGACAGTCACAGAAGGGCTGAGAGGAATGCAAAACATCCTCTTTCATTAAACCTTGTTTCGGAGCAGAGAGCTGTCAGGTACACAAGTGGCTCCACTGTTGGAACCGATCTTTTACATTTTTTAGATGCCTGTTTTCTCAGAGGGCCACGAACTACCGGCACAGTCTGCCTAGTGAATTAGGAGATACACCACCTATCCAATTTTTACAACCAAACTTATAAAAACTGATTAAAAGTAATCATACTTGCACTCATGAATAACAAGCCAATTATATCTTTTACCACTCATTCATATTGTTTTAATATCACAAAGTACTTTGATATTGTATTCATTTGTTTATTGTAAAGTATGTATTGTCTGAAAATGCATCTCTAAGCTGAAATGTTCATTTTCCCTTTTAAATAAAGTGAATGAAAAAACAAATTAGAGGCTTCAAGAGTCAATAGGTTCAGATTGCTCACTTTCTTGTGGCTTTAAAAATTCAGATAATAAGAAGTGCTTCTCTTTGTTTATCTGTTTGATTTAGCTGTGATCAGATCAGGACATTTTTGGGAAGAAAAGAGTAAATTACAGCTGGATTAATGTGCAGCACTGAGGCCACAAACAAGTCAGTAAATGAAGATGAAGCTGAGGAATACGTGGATATATGGCATGAAAGGCAGCTTGGGTGAAAATTGAATTAAAACCAGAGTTGAATTTCAAAGCGCTAGTTAGTCCAGCTCACTGTTAAAAGGCTGTGGAGCTAAATAGAAAATAACGCAACTGCCCTCTTCCTAATTGGTTAGCTTCAGAAACAGAGAAAAAAAAACAGCTAAAAAGGGGATTTACTGCAGGATAATGGAAGGTTAATGTTTTAACAACAGGAGTCTGCCAGAAGTCTCACCGAGGGGGTCTGTACTGGTTGCTGCTTTGCTGACCAGGCGGAGGCAGGAAGTGCTGGGACCTGGAGCTCCTGGGGCCCCCGGCGTTCCGGGGGTAAGAGCCTCACGGTGGGACGGGGACGGGGTGCCAGATTTGGACAACGGAGACTGGGACTTATCCATCTGTGGAGATGTCAATCAATAAATATCTAACCAATAAAATGTTCTTGTTTAGTCCTGAATGAGACTTTTTGTTTGTTTTAACTCTGCTGCAACAGTTTAGTAAAGGAGTCATCGGCCTATCTGCTGGTAGTATCTCACCTGTGCGGGGTCTTTGGCCTTCCCTGGAGTGGGGCTGCGGGGGTTTGGCGTGGAAGGAGCCTCTCCTGTGTTGGACGAACCCGGGAGCTCTTTCCTCAGGGTAGGCGCCCGGTCAAGTCCGTTTCCATGGGGCGAATGGGGAGGGGTGCCGGCGGGGGAGTTCGGCTCCTGAACAACAAACGAGAAAAATCATTTAGAGACTAAAACACTTCTCTTTTCTGTCCTTTGAGACTCAGTACTTGTGATGATTTTTGTTGCAGTCTCATTTCCATCTTTACGATTCGTATTTCCATTTATGCCTTTAATAAGATAATTACTGAAACCAACAAACTGAGTGTACACATGCTGGTTTTTCCCTCCTTTTCTCCTGACTTTTGCATACTGGATCCAACATGAGCTGTGGGGCAAAGTCGGTATTGTGATTTGTGAAGGGGCGGAGAGCTGAGGGAACATTACATGAAACAGCAGAGACTGTCACTGCTGCAGCGTGTGGACCTGCAGATAATGTTGCTGTTGCAGATGCTTTCATCACTGCAGCCACTGTTGAGCCAGCGTTGCCTCCCCCAGAACAGAGTGCTGGAGTAAGCACTTCCCTCTGGGTCACAGTGATCAGCACAGACATTTGAGTGCACACACACACACACACACACACACACTCAAGCATGCATGCACACTTAGGATCACCAACAAACACACAGAGAATCGCTTTTACGATGTGTACACATGCAACACACGTTTTTTTGTTCTTTACAGCACCATTCCTCCTTTTTTTTCTTCCATTAGCCACAATTGTTGATTTTCCTTCCTCCCCTCTGCTTTTGTACCAGTTTCGCAAATCACACAAGAGACCAGTTCTGCTTTTGTGAGCCATATCAAAATACAGAGAGCTTAGATGAAACATATTTTTGTACACAGCGTGAAGTATTTAAAGAACTAAAATATTCCAGGGGCATAAACGGCTTTGCATATATTAAATTAAGCAGACTGCAGTTATCTAATGAGGGGAGGAGGAGGTGGAGCGGAGAGCTGTGGAAAGGAAGGAGTGAAAGTAAAATAAACGATGGAAGGAAGAACTGGAGCTTCACGAGTGCAGAGGGAGGGCAGAAATGTACACATAGAGGACAGATGAGAGGGAAGGGGGGGAGTATTCGTGAATGCATGTGCGGTGTGAGTGTGTGGTCATGTGTGTGTGAACATGGTTCACAAGAAGAGAGCACAGTGGCAGCTGATAATGAGCTTATACAAGAGTTCTTCCTATTTACAAGGAAACTGCAGCGGAAAGCTGAACAAGCTGCGTACCTGCTGCTCCATCCATAGACACACAGACACACAGACACACAGACACACACACACACACACACACACACACACACACACACACACACACACGCACACACACACACACACACTCCAGCTTGAGAGCAAGCCAAACAAAATGTATATAAGTCAACATTTGAGTTTTGAAATGATCAGCTGATTTGCTTATGTGCAGGTTCTTTGCCTTGCTGTGTCTGACATGTTATGGAAACAGACAGACTTGAGATGTGGATTTATTTTCTGAAAAAGCAACAATTTTCTGATCTGGTTCACATACAAGGGCATGAAAACTGAGGGGTTGTGCTGAGGAAAGTGTGTGGTGTCAGCGATGTGTCCAGTGTCCCTCCGACGCTGGATTTCATGCTGCATTCATGTGTGGACTGCTGCGCACATGAAGAGGGATCCTGTCGGACAAAGGCTGCTTGTGGGTTTGCAAGAAAATCAAAGATGTTATCTGGAGCTGAGAAGTGCAGGGATGAACTACAGCTGTGAACTTGGACGGTTAAAACTGTGTAACATCTCTCACTCTTTGTTGCCTCTGACTGGTCCTGACTTGAAAAAGGATCCAGGTCCTCTTTAGGGTTTTCTTCCTCAGAATCTGAGTCGGCTGCTCTGTCAAGGACGTCAGTGCTGGAAGCGGCTGGCATATCGTAAGTCGAACTTGGTGTTTGGCTTTGATGGGACTGTGACCCACCAAACCTTGGAAAAACAAATAAAACAACATGTTGGAGAGAGTCTGTACACCGGGAAACTTAATGTTCTGGTTTATCACCAGCGGAAAGCACATCTAGTAATGCGTTTACCTGTTCCTTGACTTGGTTTGTGTTGCATAGTTAATTTCTTTCTCCTCCCAGATGTCCTCTTCATCATCATCAAAGGGCTGAATTCTCTCCTTGGAACAGGCCTCAAACACGGCAGCATTAGCCTGCAGAAATAATCATTTGAACATCCCTATTCATCACATCTACAATTCATAAAAGCTGTACAGTATGATTTATTATAAATAAGCAAAACATTTACAGTCAAACTTTGCAAATCTAAAGCAAAGTTTCCAAATAAACTCACACTATCTTGGCCTGCATCAATGTTAATATTGATCTCTGCAATCCGGTCGAAAGTTGCACTGCATTAGAGCAGAGTTCCCCAGTCAGTAAAGACTCACAGTAATACACACACAAAGAGAATAATGTCAGCTAATTCACTTCTATGCTGCTTAGAGACCTCTGTTGTGATGAAACCACTTTTTGGCAAATTTTTATCCAATCAAATAGCTTAAAAATATCCAATCACATTCTCACATTATAAAGTACATTATGACATGTTTTAAAAAATAATTCTATGAATCACTTCACTCAACCTCATATCTGTACTATTGAAGAGAGGGTGCGTTTAATCATAATTGAAGTATCATGTAAGAAGAAGCTTGTTTGATAAACGACCTTATTTGCGACTCTAAGTCATTAAGTGAACTTTTGAAAAGCTACGGTAAAAATATGGTTAAAAAAGTAGACCAGGAATATCACTTTTGGTTGGGTAATAGCTGAAGTATGAATATGATCAGAGCTGGCCCTAGCAACTAGCCCCCCCCCCCCTGAGGCCAGAGGTTCCTCCTCTCTCATACAGCTGCCTCTGATATTTTTCATGTTTTCCGCTCCCTGTACATTCTGATTGGTAAAATGCAAGAGCAATGACTCGGTAAAAAGGTTCGTTTTAGAAAAATGTACTGATAGTAAACTTTGATGTAAAGTTGGGGCGCAGAAATATTGTCCCACAGGCCTAAATCAGGCTGCAAGACCCCTGATTTACCGCATCGTTATGTAGAAAATCTGCTTTGATCCATCTTTGCTAGCTCAGCTGGCACACATTAAAAGTAAAACCGAGATTTTTTTATATTGGCTAAAACCACATACCTTCTTTCGTTGTCACAACAGGTTCCACCCTGGTCAATTGGACAATGAGAAAGAAGGGGTGGGGTTGTTGATAATTTTGTATCTATTCACCTTTTATTTGTAAGACGAAGCACAAGGAAGGTCACCACTTTATTTTTATTCGCTGTGCCCTAGGCGACTGCCTGAATTGACAAGCCAATGGCCAGCTGTGACTATGACAAACAGTAATTGCTTAATTCCGAAGAAGAGGTAAAGAAAAGCAGCTAAGTTGGACTTTTTCCAGAGTGTCAATTGCTAACTGAAATTAAATCGTTATCTGTCTCATGGAAATACTGAACTAGAGAAATGCAAATGTCCCATTTTTGTTTGTGCATATCAAGTGGCCGAGACCTTTGGCTGGAACCAAATGAAATCAAATTTGATTATTACTTTATTCAGAGTGCCAAATTCTAACAAATTTTTGGTGATGAAGAGGGAATTGAATTCATTTTATACTTTTTTTTTCTTGGTACAATCCCAGTGCCAGAGGCCATCAATTATTTTCCATTTCTCAATCCCACCAAGGACAGTTAGACCGAGATAGTATAATACGCCATAGTCTTTGGTTTAAATAATTTTCCAGTGTGTATCGCACAGATGAAGTACAGGAGCAGATCAGTGATGGTCCATGTTTTGTTTGTTTTTTCCATAAACATATATTATGTAATTTGTAGTTTCATACTACAGCTTCAGTGAGTATTTTATACACCATGTTCAGAAATGAATAAAGCATTTTTTCAATATTTTCATTTTATTTGAAACATACCAACTTTGCCCTTATCATTTCTCTGGAATATGTCCTAAACAACTTGGACAAAGACATGTCACAGCAAACTGTCACTTGACCTCAACCATCTGGAACTTGTTTAGAATGACCTTAACCAAGGGTTTAACTCTGTCAACATATACACAGCTGCTCTGGGAGTGTCTTAAAATTTTATGGGTACAGCTGTATTGACCAACTAACAGCCAAAACAGCAAGAGTTGGTAGAAAGAAGGATTTTAAAATAAAATCAAATATAAATATAATCTACTGTCTGTAATAATAAACTAGAAGCTGACTTGCATAATCTCCTTCATATATACTGTTTTTTCTGTTTGTTTGTTTAATTTCATGGAAGTCAACAGTACTGACTTAAAGCAAAAATGAGCCATATAATTTAAACTGCTTATATTATACAGCTTTGTGACAGCTTTTAACACATACAGCATTGTTTTTAACTTGCGAGTTGCCAGTGCTCTCTGGTGAGTAAACCATGTAACAGCATGGAAACTGTCCCCGTTTATTTCATGTTGGTGACGTTGTGAAGCTCTTTCTTCGCCCAGCACACCCAAAATACACCTTAGAGCTCCTGAGTACTGATATTATAAGAACTGATGTTCAAAATAGCCATGAAAGAGAAAAAACTCACCCTCCTTTTCTTATCCATACAGTCGTAGTAAATGTTGACGAATTCTTCTGAATATCTGCATGACTGGTCGACATGAGTCCTGAAATCCTAGAGTGACCATCAAATCCTGATTATTATAATTATTATTAAGCAAATAATTTATTGTATAATGTATTGACTGCATCTAAGACCTTTAGTTGTTTGAAAAAAGAAAAGAAAAATGAATATTTATATATAAAAAAAGCGCAAATTGAGGAAAAGCTAGTTAGCTAGCTGGTTGATATAACATAGTAATATATCGTAAATTGAGTCGTTACGATCACATTCTTACCAGCGTGGCTGCCATTTTTCAAGAAATACTGAACAAAACAGTATAAAGTACCACAAAACTCTGTGAGAATATAGAAATATTAAGTGAAACTGATCTCGTTTTTCTTGTTCATATAGCATACACCGCCGCCATCTTTATTCTTGTTTTACTTCCGGTGGGCCAAAGACAAACTTATCAAAATAACATCTAGGATTTTCTCTCAAATAGAATACAATGGCCAAGTACCCACTAGTATTTTCTTAATTCTATTTTAATTTTGATTATTAGACAAAATTACCGTGGAGTATGCAATTTTATTAAAACAATCCGGCGTTAAATAAAAGGAATTCAGCGCTTCTTTTTTAATTAGTTACATATTCTAAATTGTCAGACTCGTTCATATTTTTGTCATATATTTTGTCATATTTTGCAATCAAAA
>JBAJHY010000014.1:15292333-15302429 GCA_037177095.1 Craterocephalus marjoriae | reverse complement strand
CCAGCAGCCTGCGACACGGAGAGAGGTCAGTCTATACACACTACACACCACACACACACACACAGCTACACACTACACACAAAGTTACACACTACACACAAAGTTACACACTACACACACACACACAGACTAAACACGTCCAGCAGCCTGCGACACGGAGAGAGGTCAGTCTATACACACTACACACACACGCACACACAGCTACACACTACACACTACACACACACGCACACACAGCTACACACTACACACCACACACACACACACACAAAGTTACACACTGCACACCACACACACACACACACACACACACACACCGCATCCCCCGCGCGCTTTCGCTGGCTGCCTGTATCTTCTTAGAACAGGTGCCGGATCCTGTTTAGCTGCAGAATTCACAGCGCAGGTACGGGTGGGAGGCCCTTGGCTGCTTGTACATTCCCCCAAGTTTTTCCAGGGGTCCCCATCTGTGTAGCCGCACATCCATTGCCACATGGCACCTGTCCCTCGGCGAGTCTGGTCCATTCTTTCGTCCGGCAACGCACACGCCTGCCTGCCACCGCACACTCTGCCTGTTTTTGAGCCACAATGAGATGAAGAATAGCTGCACCCATAATCCCTTGCTGTGAAATATGTGTGAGCTGTTTTTTTCTTCTACCCCCCTCCTTCTACTCCTCTTTTGGCCAGATTTAGGGCCAAGTACAAATTGTAAACAGGTTATTATGCTGCTGTAACACTCTCCAAGTGGAAATACACTCCGGCAGCATTTAGCATTTACTGATGTAAATGTGTCTTTATCCGTCACACAGAGTAGTTTAATTCGGTCTAAAGTTCACTCACAGTTGGTGTGATGAGGCTTTCGTTATGGGCTTTGAACAATATCTTTGCTTCACTCGACAGCAAAATTATTAAGATCAATTCAATAATCTGATTTCCCTTCAATTTCATAATCTTTTAAATCATAAACAGTCATTAAATAATAATACAGAAGCTAATTTACATCACACCAGCACATATTATATGTGTATGTCACTCTCAATCAGTCATATATGCCTTAGTCACGTAGTTCAAATCAGCTACTTCCTCTCTCCTCACGATGCATTTTAAGACCATTTAAGGATGCCAGACTTATACTGAATCTCTGTTTCTATTTAAAAGGAGGGGGGTCAAAATTCTGACTTATGGGTGTTGTAAACATGTCTGTTAGAATGCAATCAAGGATATTTTTCCCTAACCTAGCTAAAGGATTTTTTTATAAATCACATGAGGTGGCACCTGAAAAAGAGGGTAAACAGTAACTGAAATTAAAAAGAAATAATGAATGAAACACTTTTTTTGTAATCCACAAGCACATTTTTGCCACGTTGGAAAAAAAAAATCTCATGCACTATGGGATAAGCTAGTTATCATACATTTTGTTGACTGATGTAATGTACCGGTACTTTTTTTTATTTCTGTAAAACTGTAATTGTGCTTTAAAGTGACACTGAAGCGATATATGATTGTCACAGAGTTATTAAATTATATTTTAGGACATTTATTAAATCACATCAAATTTTGAACAGAGTACATTGAGAGAATCAGAGCTTTTAGGTGATTCATGTCAGACAGATCACAAAACTGGTCTTACTGCAGAGAACTTGCAGCACTTTTCCATGACCTTTTTACTTCAACTGTTCAGCTTCAGACTTCAGTGGGATGACTTTTGAAGGCATCACTATTTTTTTTATGGATGCCATAAACATCGAATACTGTAAAGGCTGAGGGAAAGATTCTAGGAAAAAAATGCTGAAACTTGTTAATGTGGGACATTGCCCCGTAACAAAAACAACCGTATCAGTGGTGAAAGCAAAACTGGCTTCTCTTTATATTTAAGTGAAAAAGGCTCCAGCTAAAGGAGGAATAGCAAATCATGTCTGTCAGGCAATAGAGGAAGCTGGGTGATGTTAATATTGAGTAGGTGAGTGGATGAGTAACCACAGTAATGGACCGTTAACTGCTGTTAGACTCATGCTTTCTTACCAACAATCAATGTTTCACCTCTAGCCAATGAAGATGATTATGCATTTTACTTATGTTTGTCCGTATTCTACAGCACAGAGCCACTCTTGCTGCTTTATTTTGTGCCATTTGGAGTTTTCTAATATTATTTACTGATGTATTGGACCAGATAACTGTACAATAATTGATATGTGACAAAACCAAAGCTTGACATACCTGTTTAGAAGTTTGTGGTGTGAAGAATTTATTACATCTTCTAATCATAGATAAAATATTTCCAATTTTTATTAGTATTCTCTGAACATGTTTATTCCAGGATAGTTTGTGGTCAATAATTACACCTAACAATTTAACTTCATTTTTTGTTGAATTTGTGTACTATTAATGGTAAGTTCAAGCTTGGGATTTGAACGCAATCTGTATTTAGATCCAATCACCATACTCTTGGTCTTTGACACATTCAACATTAATCTATTGCAATTAATCCACTCTACTACAGACTTCAAATCTTGATTTAAATTTGCATTCAGGTCCTCAATGGTGGCTTCTGATAAGTAGATTGTTGTATCATCAGCATACATTGCCATTTGAGCTTTCTGTAATATTAAGGGAAAATCATTTGTGAAGACTGAATATAGAAGAGGCCCAAGGCAACTTCCTTGAGGTACTCCATGTTTAACACATTTAATATCTGATTCACTCCCATTAAAATAGACCAATTGCTGTCTGTCATACAGATAATTTTGAATTGTCAATAGTGCAGAGGATGAGAAACCATAACATTTAAATTTTTCCAGTAACAACTCATGATCCAAGATATCAAATGCTGCGGTAAAATCAAGAAACACGACTCCGATTATTTTCTTTTGCTCAAGATTATTATGCCAATCATCCACCATTTGAGTTAATGCTGTTGCTGTTGAATGTTTTTCCCTGTAAGCATGCTGGAAGTTGGTAAACAAATTATTATTGGAAAAATAAAACTGAATTTGTTCATAGACAATTCTTTCCATAATCTTACTTAAAACTGGTAAAAGGCTTATGGGTCGACTATTTAGCTCAGAGAACTGCATCTTTTTATCTTTTGGTATTGGTACTATTTTTGCAATTTTCCATGCTTGTGGTTGGCTTGTCTGCAAGCCCCATTTGTTCTGGCAGTGTAGAAGTTCAATGCAGAGGGAGGTGTGGTGGATATTTATTAATAAGGATCGGTCGGTAGTGGGTGTTACATTTGCTCCCCATTCATCGTCTTACACCTGAACACACATTATCACGGGTAAAGGTTAAAATTATCACTCTTTATGAACATCTATTGCACTGACTGAAACAAAACAAGAAAAGGTTTATTGTTCAAAAGCCTAAGATAAAAACGTGTCATATATGTTGATTCTTGACTACATAAACACTGTCCACTACATGAACACTGTCAGTCATGCCATCTTGCCTCCACTTTGAATAGTTACAAATCTTCATATACAGTCTGATTATATAACAAATCAACTTGCTGGGTCACAACTTTGTCATTCAGACAATAACTTGTGCTTTCCCGATGTTTATGTCTGGTGTTGAGCTCAGAGGTCTGTCATGAGAAATCTGCTGTCATGTCTTTCTTGTCATTGTTTTTTAACATTTCATATGTTTGATTCTTCAGCTTCGAGACTGCATTCAAGCCACACTGAGCGACTGGTTTTCCACGACAAAACCAGCATCCACGGTGGGTAGACGGCACTGAAGTGATGATAGTGTTTGTGAAAGTAAAATAACTATAGTGATGGACATGAAAGGAAGCCTGCAGGGTTACTGAAAAGAAGCTGTCAGGATGAATGTTCATGCAGTGCTGCTTGTCAAAGGCACCAGTCTACATGTGAATCTGCCTGTTGGTTTGGGAGGCGGGTGAGGGTGCAAATACCTTTTTAGTTAGAGGTTTTGTTGATTTAACTGTAATAGAATTTTTAGCAAGTTGTAGCCTTTTTGATAATTAGTTTATTTTAAACAAATATGTTCCTGAAGATAATCAAATGAAATAAGCTGCAGCATCTACGGTGTTGCGCCACCAGCTCTGCTGAATTCTCCCCTGTCCTGGATGTTTTGCTGGGCTCTGCTAATCTTCCACGGCTTTTATCACCACACCCACCGGACACACACAGGAATGGGAGAGGTTTGAACGGCTAAGGTGGGGGGGTCTCACATAGCTGCAAAGCTCATATGACACATCGCCTGCAGGGAAATGATAAGAATGGCTTTTGAGTTTTGAGTTAATCTTTAAGATTTTTACTTTCTGCTCCATCAGTGTTGATTTAGTTTTTTAGCTGGTGCATATTTTAAAGCCAATGTCTTTAATGGCTTTAAGAAATGCACAAAAATATATTTGATATCAGCTTTATACATGCCATACACACACAAACATTTCTTTTCTTCTGCAACTTTATAGTAGAGTTTTAACCAAGACTAAGAGATTTAAAGTCTTTACACTGGCTTCCAGTCAGTCAGATGATAGATTTTAAAGCTCTTCTTATTTTTTTCTAAATCCCAGAATGGTTTAGGCCCAGAATACATCGGTGATATGTTCAGAGAATATAAACCTGCCAGAGCTCTTAGATCCAAAGACTCAGGTCAACTAGACCAGACCAGAGTCCAGACCAAACATGGAGAAGCAGCTTTTAGCTGTTATGCTGCAAACAAGTTGAAGAAACTGCCCATACAGATTAAACTCTCACCAAATGTAGAAACTTTTAAATCCAGGTTAAAAACATTAATTTTCTCATGTATCTATGAATGAAATCTGCACGGTATCTTTTAACTTCTCTTGCTTGTAATCTTTTGAATGATTTTGTGTTTAAATGATTTTACTGTAATTCTTCTTTTATGCTTTTAATATTTTATGTAAAGCACTTTGAATTGTCTTGTACCTGAAAATTTGCTATCAAATAAATCTTCCTTGCCTTGACTTCTTACGAGCCTTAGGCAACTTGGAAAGCAAGAAAATATGAGAAATGTTGATCCTGTTCCAATAAAAGACCTGGCAGCGTCTCTGAGCTGCTGTTGTTTACTTCCCATCCAGCGAGCGACTCCAGCTCCTCTGATATGAAAATAGATTTTAGCTGCTGGTAGGAAACAGGTCACACATAAACGCAGACACAGATCCTCTCCACAGGAAGTACAGAGGCCTTTTCATGCATCTTGTTCAAGCTGCCACTGATGTGCTTTTGTTGGTCAGTGGTGTGCAAACACAAAGGACGCTGAAGTGCCTCTGAGCCAGGAAGGAGGGAGGCAGCTGTCTGAGGAGGAAGAGCATTGAATGCCTGCAGTGAAGACCTGAACCCTTTCTGTTACAATCAGAATAATTCTAGTTGGACCTCCTCTTTAGTTCTTGGTATCACCAACAAGGTTATAGAAACCTTACTCAGAGGATCTGGTTCTGCTCCATATTAACATGACAGCATCACACAGTTGCTGCATCCAGGATGAGAATCTCCCGTTCCACCACATCCCAAAGCTGTAATACTGGTCTGAGATGTGGTGGCTGTGGAGGCCGTTGGAGTCCAGGGACGTCATGGATTTGAGCTGTGTGACATGGAGCATCATCCTGCTGGAAGCAGCATCAGAAGATGCTCCACTGTTCTCAGAAAGGGATGGACATGGTCAGCAGCAGGACTCAGCCTGAAGGGGAAGCCGCTGATCCAAGGCAGGATGGATCCATGTTTCCACCTGATTCTGATCCCAGCATCTGGATGTGGAGCTGAACTGGAGACTCATCAGACCAGTTTGTCCAGTTCTGCTGAGTCTGCAGGTCTTCTGCTGCATCCTGGACCAGACAGCTGCTGTTCGCTGGACATTTTCTCTTCTTCAGTCGTCCAGATGGCTGTGGGTGAAAATCCCAGAGATACTCTGACCAGCAACCATAAATCCGCTTTCTTCCTCATTCAGATGCTCAGTTTTCACCACATCTACGTGACTAGATGCTGCCATGTGATTGGCTAATTAATTATTAGCGTAAACAGGAAGTTGAACCGGAGCTAACAAATTGAATTAATGATTTTTTTAGTAAAAAAAAAAAAAGAGCTTAATTTCAGTAAAGCTGACAGATTTTGGGAAGTTGATCATAATATTTTCCTGCATCAGCAGCAGGAAGTTTATCCGACTCAGCGGATTTGTTCATGTGATAAGGGATAAACATGATGGAGGAGCCAAGAGACACACACTTTCACTAAACAGCTCTTTTAAATCTTTTAATTTATTTACACAGGAAAGATTTGCAGTTTTAAGTAAAAAAAAACAGACCTGACTGGATTATCTGGAGTCTCAGTTATGTTGTTTTCCACTGGAAAGTGAGAGATTGTGTTGAAGCTGGTTTGGTTCGTGTGTTTTCTGGATGAAGGGTTGCTGCCTTAAAAATGATAAAAGAAAAAGAATAAAAACACTCAAAGTTATGGAATAAAAACAGTTTTCGGGAAGATTCTCCACCCAGTCTCTATATTGGTGACAGGTAAGGGTGTCAGGATTGGGTATAAAAGGAGCATTGACCAAATTTCATGTAATGCACCAACATGAAAAAGTCACTTCCTTTGCTGTGGATGTGGATATGGTCTCTCTGTCATTCCAATCTAACGAAACTGGTATCAATGGTTTGTGCAGCTAAAATGTTTTCGTTTACTTCACTATCATTGGAAAGATTTTCATGAAAATGTAAAGTTTGGTCAGGGGTGTGAAACATCTGGGGGTCTCCAGTAACATAGAAGGTATTAACTATAATATTTCAATGAAAGTAAGTGCAGTGCCCAATGTGTCCAGATGAGGTTTACACAAACCATTTCCGGGTCAGGTACATCCAGGTATATCATGATGTAACTCTGCAGACGATCATTGCCAACCTGCACTGGTTTACTGGTGGTTCCTGACCCCCTTTCCTCCATCTCCTCACCCTCTTCACCTCATTTATTACGTCCACCTCCTCTCTCCCAGAGCTGACGCTGGGTTTGTCAGCTAACAGTAACAACAGCAGCAATAGTTATAGCACATTAGAAGAGAATTCAGCATTGGCACACACACAATTTACAGATCTAAATCAGTAAAGCACCTCTCACACACACACACACTGTAAATGACCTAATCACTTTAATGTACTTTTCTGGGCCTGTAAAATGTCTGTTTATTTCAGGGAAACAGGACTTCTAGCCTATATTGAAATAAAAGCCTTTTTTTTTTTTTACTTTGAACACAGGCCTTCTTCTGAAATATCCTTTTATAAGTTACAAATAATGTTGATACTGGGTAAAACACATTTTTGTATTACAAAATAAATCAGAAAAGCATTACACACACACGGTGTAAATGAATTAATTAAAAGTGATTTTTGCTCATATAGTAATATTACTAATGATAGGCTCTTTAATATTTGTGTCGTGAATAGACCAAAAACACAAATATACTTTTCGTCTGGGCTGGAGAGGTGCTTACTAACCTGCCATGCTGCTGCTTGGCCCTGATCTCTGGCCTTTTGTGTTCTAAACACACTCTGTGAAAAGGGCTTTAAGTTTTCCAAGAACGGCTCATAGCTCAGGCTGAACAGGGGGACAACATTTCATGAAAGTTTCCATGGGAAGTTGAGCTGTGGAGTTTCAGAAATATTCATAGAGGGAGACTTTCAATGAGAATTTATAGGAATCAACGTTGAATCTGGGGTAAATGAACCCATTTTTACCCAAACATTAAGGAAACACGATGCTAAACATCACCCTGGAACTACTTTTTTACAGATGTCAGATTCATAGTGAGCTCATTTTTTTCCATGAAATTTTAAAAAGTCTCAAAAATAAATATGTAAATATGATTTTATTTATCATTAATGCCAATAATAGTGAGAATGATGATGATGATGATGATGATATCCCAGTGCAATGAGAGTATGAAGTGAAAGAAGCTGAGTGTAGGAGTCAAAACATGACCAGGAAACCACTTCAGAGTAAAAATAAACAGTTTATTAATATCTATAAACATTTGTCATGCAGCGTTGTCATACCAACAACTCATGACATCATCAAAAAGCAGAGCTGTAGTTAACCCTGCGCCGTGTTGTAAAGCCCTACTGAGAGAAACGCAGAATAAATGAGTTTTAAATAAAATAAATAAATGCAGCTGCTCAGAGATCAGACTCCAGACCAGCCGGTCCAGTTCCAGCCGGTCCAGTTCCAGCCGGTCCAGTTCCAGCCGGTCCGGTTCCAGCCGGTCCAGTTCCAGCTGTTCCTTCACATCCAGCAAATAATCCAGCAGTCATGTTACAGTTTAGTTCTTGTTTCTGGTTCTGCTTCACAATGAAACAGCAACGTTACAGGAAGGTCCTTCTGGATTCATGACCCGCCCATTAAGTCCGGTCCACAGGGGTCTGATCTGGTCTAAACTGGTCTGTAAAGGTTTAGACGGGTCTGATCTGGTCTAAACTGGTCTGTAAAGGTTTAGACGGGTCTGATCTGGTCTAAACTGGTCATCCCGTCCTCTCTGTAAAAGAAGAACTAGATTGGTTCTGCACGTTGGCCCACGTAGTTTCTCTGAATGAAAGCGGTTCGGTTCTGAGGTCCAGGTGAGGCCGGTCTAGGGGAGCGGGTGGGCCCGTCCCTGAAGCGGATGTCGCAGAGCAGGGACAGGTGGTCGGAGGGGTAGTGGTACGAGGGCAGGCGGTCGGGTCCGATCTGGTCCTCGGTGGGGATGTCCAGCAGGCCGTCCACGCTCAGCGCGTCCTGCGAGTACCAGATGTAGTCCAGCGTGCCGCAGCTCTCCCCGGACGGCCGGATCTTCCAGGTGGTGTAGGCGGGCTCCGTCTGCCCGTCGCGGCTCAGCAGCTTGTACGCCGAGTCGAGGCCGAGCGGCGAGGAGACGAAGCGCCGGTAGACGTCCTCCGACGGCTCGGCGTTAAAGTCGCCGCACACGATCAGAGGCGTGCTCGCCTCGCCGCGCCGCGCCGTGATGCTGCGCAGGTTCTGCAGCAGGTCGGCGCCCTGCGCGCTCCGCAGACGCTCCCAGCCGCTCCGGGCCTTCAGGTGCGTGACGGCGACGCAGAGGCGGCGGCCGGAGAGCCGGCAGCTCAGCGTCTGCACGATGGCCACCTGGTTGGTGGGAAGCATCATGGCCGACAGCCGCAGGTGGGACGTGGCCTGCAGGGTGAAGCGCGAGCGTCGGTAGAACAGGGCGCAGCCGTCGGGACCGTTGTTCTGCTCCACGTCCAGGCAGGGAGACCACGGCTTGGCCAGGAAGCTGCCGTGGTAACCCAGGCTGGCCATGATTGGCTGGAAGGTGTCGTGGTAATGGTCGACTTCCTGCAGACACAGGAGGTCGGGGCGGTAGGTGAGGATCTCCTCCAGGATCAGGAACTTCCTCTCCTCCCAGTTCAGAGCTTCCAGCGGACAGCGGATGAAGCCGTCCTTCCCCTCACCGAGCGCTGCAGACACACACAGTTACACACACAGTTACACACACAGTTACACACAGTCACACACAGTTACACACAGTTACACACACAGTTACACACAGTCACACACAGTTACACACAGTTACACACAGTCACACACAGTTACACACACAGTCACACACAGTTACACACAGTCACACACCGTTACACACACAGTTACACACACAGTTACACACACAGTTACACACATCCACACACAGTTACACACACAGTTACACACACAGTCACACACAGTTACACACAGTTACACACAGTTACACACACAGTTACACACAGTTACACACAGTTACACACAGTTACACACACAGTTACACACAGTCACACACAGTTACACACACAGTTACACACACAGTCACACACAGTTACACACACAGTTACACACAGTCACACACAGTTACACACACAGTTACACACACAGTTACACACAGTTACACACACAGTTACACACAGTTACACACAGTTAAACACACAGTCACACACAGTTACACACACAGTTACACACACAGTTACACACAGTTACAAACAGTTACACACACAGTTACACACAGTTACACACAGTCACACACAGTTACACACAGTTAAACACAGTTACACACACAGTTACACACAGTTACACACACAGTTACACATAGTTAC
>JBAJHY010000014.1:13746304-13756928 GCA_037177095.1 Craterocephalus marjoriae | reverse complement strand
TTGACATTGTTGCTTAAACCTGCGGTTTTATGACATTCAGCAGGACTGCATTCATCCCTATGGATGCTGTGGCTGCTGTGAGAGGGCATGAAAGCAAGAATCAAGACTTTTAATTGAAAATGTGAGAGAAGAAGCTAAAAGGAGTCTTTAAAATGTAGTGAAATGGTATTTATGCTGCAGGCGTACCAAACGCAGCCAAGGGGCCAGCAGCAGCTGCCAGCTGATTTATTGATGAATCATCAGTGCCAAGAATTATGTACAGAAAACTTGACTGATACTTGAGGATTAAACTGTTAAACTGAGTTAAATTGAATTATTTGCATTTTTATTTCATAAAAGATTCTCAAAGCGTTAATTTAAACATTTGAGGAAAAGTAAGCACTGTGCAGCTCAGAGGAAATATCTTTCTCTTTTTTCTTTCTTTATCGTCTCTCTCCTTCTCTCTCAAGGTGCCATTAAAGAAATCCCCAATTACTCCTAATAATGATGTAATCAAGCATGGCTGACGTGCCAGTGAGCTTTAATTAAGTTATTAATTAGCTGAATAATGGGGTTTTTATTCACCGGGACAGTCTCCCACAGCAAGACAGAGTATGTGTGTCTGTGCGTCTGATTGTGTGTAGGTGAGCAAGGTGTGTGTGTGTGTGTGAGTGAGTGAGTGTATATGTGTGCTGGTTGAATGATTTTAATAATTTTTTTGAAGTGGTCTACATATTGGAGTACAGTGGAACTAATTACACTAATTGTTGGGAATGCAGCTGCTGTAAATATGCTATGAATGGAGTCCCTCCTGTCCTTACACATTGCAGTGATTTTATGAGGCTCCAGCCTCATAAACTAAGTCCAAATCCACCCCAACATAAAATGTTTCGAAATCTATTCAAACTTCTCGTCTTCAGTAAAGCAAAACAAAAAGCTTGCTATATAGCCAGCCCTGAAATATTAACTTCCCAGCAGAAATACCCATGAATGTCATGTCCAAGAGCTTTGTTACAGCAGACAGGACGGTGAATAATTCATATAAAACTGTGTTCAAACTGCCTGACCCCGCTTCATCAGCTGTTGAACCGTGTAGTTGGCTTTGTATGCAAGTAAGATATTACTGCTTTATTCAAACAAGAGACTGAGCAGGTTTTAAAAATGTGAGTTTGGCTGAAACATCAAAAAAGCAACACAGATTCACTTTGCATGTTATGACTGGCTGATTTCAATTTACTGTGTTCTCCTGTTTTTGGTCTCTCTTCATATGTGTATTTAGAATTATGTGATTGCCACAAGATGTTAGGATCAGACTCTTACAACCAAATGATATATCTCAATCTATCTAACTAAAATCTCAGTGCTTGCTGCTAGTTTTCTTAGTCCGTTTTGTTTTCTTCTATTTTACCATTATAATTTGTAAATAAATTTCTGAATGCAAATATGCAGAAGCTGTTGTTGAGGAGCCGGGGTTTGGTTGCAGCAAAATCATGGCTTCTGTTTGTAATTCATTTAGTGCTAAATGATCATGCTTGACTGTTTTTTTTCTTTCCAGAGTAATGGATTGTGTGGACAGAGCTATACTTATGGCCAATGATGGATGCTAAAATGTAGGCCGTGAAAAGTTAAAAGGTATATCTAACACTGACATTCAATTGATCTGCAGACAGAATTTCTTCCTGCTTTTTACCATCATATTTTACAAAAGAGGTTTCTGGAACACAAACAACAACCAAAGAAGCGGAAAACGACTTTCCTCTTCACATATTCTTCGTCACAAATTGCAGCACTTCAGATTGAACTAGATGTGTAAGAGTTTCACATGAGCTAATCAGAGGAGTTAACAACATTAAGGACAACTGTTAATCTATCAGTCTTTTCAGTCATTTGAGCTAATATTTATTGTGTGTAAAAAAAACGTAAACTTTTTACAGTAACTGGACTTTGGGGCTAGAGTGTCTTTCTTCTACCGCCACTTTTGCTTATTCATAGAATTTGCAGGCATTTTTATTAGGTATTTATGGTTTCTCAGAATCCTTTTATCCAAGTCAAAAAATCAACAACAAAAGCACTCTGTACAGGAAATACAGTATAGCCTATTTAGTTTATAAATAGCAAACACATTTATTCATTCATTTATTTTGGGTTGTTGTCTGCTTCAACTGTTTCATCTGATTTATATTTGTCAGATGAAGATGTTTTTTATATCTGTTGTGTAGATTAGATTGTGTTTTCTTTTCTTTACAGCACTTTGGTCCTGTATGGTTGTTTAAAGTGCTTTATAAATAAAGTTGAATTGAATTGGATTGGATTTATATATTGTTAAAGTGTGTTATGGTTTTAAGGCAAAAGTTATTCAGACATATTTTTGACAAATCTCTGAAAAGTCCAGGTATGTTTCAATGCTGTCAGTGCATACTAAACATTACATAACTTTATAATTATTGACATTTTTTGTCTGTTTTAGCCCCGCGATAAGTGAAATAACTTTTACCCTGATGTAAAATTAGTTAAGACAACTAAAACTTGAAATGTCAAAAGTAGGCATGCAGGTAAATTATGCTATATTTCTCCATGAGCTAATTTGAACAACTTTAAATGATGTTGGAAAGTTTTCTTGTGTTGTATTTTATTACTGCAACCACTATTTCACATCCTTCCCATTAAAAAGCCACAAAGTCTCCAAAAAATGAGCCAACATCAAGGGAAGCGCTTCCTGATTGTTATAGTTGAAGGGGTCCCACATTGAATTATGCCATGCTGTTAAATAACAGCGTAATGAATGAAAATAATTTTTCAGTACCGCCACGACCACAGAGCTTCCACTCCAAGGATCTGTCCGTCAGATGGAACAGTGAGTGATTTGTTGGGCCGTTTGCATGTTGATGTGATATCCTGTGTGGAAAAACCATCAGCGGAGGGCAGTTGAAACCTTTATTATCTAAGGAATTTTTCTGGAAAAACAAACAGCGTGGCGGAGATATTGCCTCATAATCAAAGCCCCTTCTGGCTTTATCGATTTGTATTGATTATATTTGGAGCACACCGCTGCTTTTATGTAAAGTGATACCAAGCAGACATGAAAGCAGACTTCTTCATCTGTGTAGCATGTTTGTGCTTTGGTGAACGCACAAATAAAGTTGTGGATAGAAGTCTGAGCAGTGGAAAAGTTAGAGGGAAGGGAAAGATCTGGAAAGATGGAAGTGGAGATGCAGGATGTGTGTCTGCCTGTTTGTGTATGGGAGGTTTTCTTGCAGCAGTCGGTGAGAGCTGGTGGTCTAACAGAGCAGCCAAACAGGCTGATAAACTGACCCGCCGCTGGTTCTCTGTCATTTTTTGTGTCTCTTCTCTCTCCTACAAATTTCTAAGTTTTTTTTTTAAAATTATTATTCCTTTTCATCTCCTGACAACTGGTATTTGTAGCAGCCTTCCCGTGCAGACTAATGCATGCAGGAGTTTAATTTCAGTGCAAATCAAATGATTTCCTCCTCCTATTGGTATTTCTTTCTGCTTGCATCAAATGTTGAATTCAGCTGTTGCTTGGGAGTTGGCAGCCATGCAGCAATCCATTCAAATCGATAGGATTTGCCATGCATGGGATGAGCTCGCTTATCGATTCACCACACAGGGAATGCCTCCCCTAAACTGTTATAGCTGCACATAAAAGCTACAATGTGGAAAAGAAGAAGTGTAAGCAGATCGAGCTGCCGCCTGGACAACCATCTCATCACAGCTATTCAACGTGGTCTCTTCCTCCATCCCTGTCTTGTTAATGCTGACTGCCCAGGGCACTTTTTTCCCACTATATATGCAGAAAAACAGGCAATTTGGGCGGAGGAAAGTAAGCCATGCAGGGATGGAAGAAGCTGATTTGGCAGAACCATCGGGGAGGCGTAGTGTGTGGCTCTGGTTTGTGGGTCGGAGCTTTGGTTGAAGCCAGTCCCTGCAGCTGCTGCCGTGTGGCTGCAAGTCAAGTAGGGTAACAGAGTCCTGGCCTCACCGCTCTCCAGGGCTCGCCACACCAAAACCATGCATTCTGCTCCGCTCACTGACGTGGGAAGATGAAAAGGAGCATCAGATATTTTTTTCCTCATTGTGCATGTGTGGTGTGTGCGTGCTGTGTCCGGCTTGCAGCTGATTACCTGATTCTGTTTCGTAGACCTCTGTCTGTTCCTAAATGCTTGGACTATGTCAGGAATGCTATTCCACCCCCCCGACATGCTTTTTATTTGTTTGGAGCACCACCTGGTTTGGCTGTTTTTGTTAGGCGTGGTCTGAATTTTTCAGGTTTTCCTTTCTTTTTTCTCTTTTTGGGAGGATTACCAGCTGTCAACTTATTTTATGGTCGAGGACTTATTGGTTTTAATTGGCTGTGGAAATGGACCACAGCATACTTAAGCTTTAAAGAGAAGTTGGTGGTTCTCAAGGTTATGTGGATAAAGTTCAATTAAATAGTTCTTTTAAGTGAAGTTAAAAACAAGCAGTGGGTACCTTTTTGGTTTTGGACAAAAGCAGAGCCCAGTCACACAGAATATTTGTAAAAATCATGGTTGTCTGAGCCGCCGATAATGAAAAATGGCTGAAAAACACGCAGGAAAATACAATTCCTTTGTTAAATGCAGTTATTTGTTTGCCCCATGATCTTTAAATGTTCCTGTTTCTCCTTGGTGCTTTTCCGCTACTCGCTCCTGCACCTGTTTTTTTCTTTTTTTTGTATACCTTCTTCCTTCTTCCAACCTTGAGTCCAAGGTCGACCTCCGCTTGTTGGAGCCGGAATATAGTGAGTCATTGTTTTTATAAACAAGTGACAGTGACACAGCACCTTTACTTCCCCTCTCGCTTGTTTTTCTCTTGTTTATAGTCCCCTTGTGTCCCTTTGTCTGCACCTTTCTCTTCGCTCACCTCTGCTTTGCCAGTGCCGGAAGGCAAGGAGAAGGAGGCGAGCCAAAGTCACCAGAGCGATCTGATTTAGGCCTCTCTGCACTCTTGGCAAGCCATCTGACAGCGCAGGGCCTGCATGTTGCTCTTTTCTACCCGCTTCAATCTGCCACAAGCTGGCTCTTGGCCACAGCTGTAATGGGATCCAGCGTTGTATATAAATAGGCAGGTCCATCTCTGTTTGCCATGCTCCTCAATGGGAACCTGAGGCCGTGGAGGAACAGGTGCTCCAGCCCACACACTCCCCCTCTCCACTCTGCACCCCCACCTCTTCACCGACTTTATCTGATTCCTTCAACGGATTTCTTCAGCAGTGGAAGTAACGGACATTTATGGATCATGCCACATCCCTTTGCCAGTGTTTCCTTTTTTCCTCATATGTGTTTTACAGTATGCACTTTCATCTGGGTCCCTCCCTAGCAGTCGTCCTGCCCGCCGCTCTGTCTGTGTGGAGCTCCGTGTTGCTACATGTTAATCAAAATGCCTCCCGTGCAAATTCTCCGCATCATTTTTTACTGCTGAAGCCACAGATTGGCACCAGGTGCACAATGGGGGCTGGCTCCACTTCACAGGACTTTCCACCGCCGTAACAAACAAATACATTTTTCTCCTGGCAGTCCACTTGGCACCACTGCCTCATATCCTCTCTCCCGGGGTTTGTTCAGCAACTGAGCTGTTGACAAATCTATAATCAGCAGATCACCTCATCAGGGGCAACATGTGCCTTAGCTGTCAGAGAGAGGAAACTTCTCACAGTCCATAGTTAGCCGCCACCTGGTTTCATGCCGGGCAGGTCTGGTTTCATGCTAAGCTAATGTGTGGCCGCCCTCTGCTACAGTGAAAGGCAGAAGCCGGCTGCTTCCCCGGCCATAGAGGGCCACCTCTATCGTTGTCGCACTTTTGTCGTTGCCAGCTACCATTAGTTCATACATATTAGATTCTCTGCAGGGAGCGCAACTCTAAAAATAAGGGAAGAATCTGTCTGAAATTGTAGCTACGCTATAATGGAGGTTGCAGCTGTGGGTGCTCGCAGAATAGTGGAGATGGCAGATGATAGCAGTTGGTATGACCTCAGTTGCACCAGCCATGCTCAAGTTATTTATGAGCTGAAATGATAAACCCATTCTGCATGAGATTTGAGGTGCTGTGTGGTGGAAGGAAGCTGATTTAGATTTATTTCTGCTTTGTCATGTTCTTTTAAAACACACCCAATACTTATTATTTAAAGGAGCTATACCTGACATTATTTTAATCTTTCTAAGAAAAATGCTTTCTACATGGTAGATTATGTGGTAAAAGGGGTAAGTCCATAAAAATGAATGACCGACTTTTTTTTTAGCTTAGGCGACGCTCTTTCTCTGCCAATGGGGTTAACTCTTACTGGCTGATCGTAATCCGGAAGTTACGGCTGGTTAACTAAAATGTCTTGTACATGTACATATGCGCAATCAATGACTCATTCATTTTTATGGACTTAAAAGGGGTAAGTCAGACTTCCCCCTTTTACCGCCTAAAATACTGTGTAGAAACCATTTTTCTTGGACAGATTAAAATAATCTCGGTTATAGCTCCTTTTAAAGCCATATTAGTACAGTTATATTTTATAATCTAAGTAATTAGAAAGAGGTAAAGCTGTGTAGGAAAACTGCTATATTTCCTCCACAGCATGAAGACTGTGTTCATCTGCTTCTCACTTTCATGTCACAAACCCTGTTTGTTGCCAAGTAAAGTAACAGTGCAGGATATTTTGGCAATGTGCTACATTACCCCGCTAGCACATGGTAGCTGTCCCAGTGTCGCTTTAGTTGCATTCAAAGCAGAAACAAAGCCGTGCATCTACTGTATCCCTGTGCAGTTCTGCTTGCAGCGGGGTTTGTGTGTGACATCCCATAACACACCCCTTTCCTTCTCTCCTCATTCCTGCTGCCAAATTAAGTGTCAAACAGACAGGGAAGGAGGGTGGATGGCCCACATTTGTCCTATAGAGGACCAGGGTATGACAGTGTGGTACATTACGCTCCAGTGTGTTGTTCCAGCCCTCCGCACCACCCAGGCTCATTAGTGGCTGATTGGATTGTTATTGTAATTAGGAGATCCTGTACATCCCATGAGAACACAAGCCGTCTGCTTACGGGTGGTCCTGAGCGGCTGGGTGGGCCGCAGAGGGCTCATGGTCACTGTCCAGCAGCCTTCCCCCACCTGCTGCACATAATGAGGAGCGTTTGCTTCATATCTGAGCCTCCAGGAGTTTGTCATTTCATTCTCGTGAAATTAATAAATATTTCTTTGGAGATCTTTTTAGTTGGATTACAAAAGAAATCTATTGAGAAAACAAGTTAAGCTGCCCCCCGTCATGTCGTCTTCCTGCTGCCGTTTGTGTCCCTTCACCTTTTGTGGTATTTTGTCACGTAGCTGCGGTTCATAGCGGCCCTCCATTCATGCATGTGATCACCAACCGTTCTGTAGGCCCTCTTACGTCACTCTGCGTTCCTATTTGGGCTCGGGTTACACTTTTTCCCCTCCCCTGGTTTTTCTGTTCCCCCCTCTCCTCCCTTTTCTTCTTTTGCCCACGACTCCTTTCCCTCTGCGTCAACCCGCCGGCTTCTCATTCACTCACATTGCTCCTCCGTTTGCTCCTGTTACCAAACTAGGGAGGAGAGAAGGCGGCTCATTATTTTAAAAACACAGGAGCTCTCACAGCCGAGCCCTGTCTACTACCCCGTCTTGCCCCTCTATGACCCCTCACACCCCACCGCTCCTGTCAGTCAAGTACAAGAGTCCATTTTGCAGAATAATATCCCTGCAGCTTTCTGCTTCACATCACTCCTTCAAAACCACTGGCTGCTCTCCTGTCATAGGTGGAACTATGTTGCTATGGTGTTTTGACCAATGGAATGATATTTCTAGGAACACAGTCTGCTTCTGTCTCCCTCAAACACACACACACACACGTATATAAACGGACTAGAGCAGCCTGTTGAGCGAGAATCCAAATAACCCCCTGGTAACAGCAGCAAAGCCCCTTCTTTGTTTGTCCTATGAACAGCGATCAGGAGGTTGTTGCATTCTCAAATATAAGTAAATGCACCTTTCAGCAAACTGTCCAGCACTAAAAAGTCACACGTTTTATGAGTTGGATAAAAATCCTGCTGAAAAGAACATTACAGGAGAAAATTAATTCATTTTTAACAAGAAAAAAAATGAAGAGCAGGAAAGAAGACCATTGGTCAAGTTCAGCATTGAAAGTAAGAATGGAACAAGAAGATAGATAAATAAAAGAAATAATAAAACGTGCTTTATTTATTTCAGGATCTGTACCCAGTTGTGACAGGCGGTGTTTCAGAGACTCAGGAGCTGCTGAGGCTCAGGTTCGACCACATCTTCTACACCGGAAGCAGCACAGTGGGAAAAGTAGTGATGGAAGCTGCAGCTCGCCATCTGACTCCAGTGACTCTGGAGATGGGAGGCAAGAGTCCGTGCTACATCGACAAGAACTGTGACATCCGGATCGCCTGCCGGTAACATGATCCATAAACAAGCTTAGAGCAAGCCCCAGAGTAGAGGCTTTAGCCTTGACCGGTCCTAGGTTGTAACTTTTGACCTTGTTGCATAGTTTAAGACTGTATTTCCCTTTAAAGTACAGTGGTCCTGCGTTAATCGCAAGAGTTACGTTATAAAATTAACCCACAATAAGCGAAATATGTGAAGTAGTCAGCTTTATATTTTGCAGTTATTATAGGTGATTTAAGGCTTTAAAGCTAGAGCTGAGCGATATGAACCAATTTTCATATCTCAATAATTTTTTCCTTAATCATGATATACGGTATATATCTGGTCAAGTAAACAACGAGACGGTTCAAATTTACGGCCTTGAGTGCTGAATGCACGTTTATTAAGAATCAGAAGCACATCTGCATTAAAATGTTTTGACTGAAATGAAAGTAGACGTGTATTAAAATGATAGAAAAATAACTTTCACTGACTATAACAAAGATACAGTTGTGAAAAATGCTAAAAAAGAGTTTTAACTTAAAACAAGCTAACTCGTTATAAACGATATTCCCTCATTCTATGTCTTGTGTGAAAAAGTCTCGATATATTTGAAAATCTCATTATTTTGCCAGGCCCTGTGTAAAACCCTTCACTGCACACTTCAAGCACTTTTTCTCAGACAGGCATCAACATTTTCACACCTTTTTACAGTAATGTAGAATAAAACAAAAAATCAAAACCACTTTTCAGCCCCACACTTTTGATAACACTGTAAATAATAATGATGGAATTTTAGAACTAACAAATTTATTTTTTACGATCAACCTACGAGGTTGGACATGTAGGAAGTTGTTAATAGTGACTGAAGAGGACCTATTCCACACATCGCACCTCTTTATTTATGTAAATACGGGGATACGGCACTGAGGAGACTGGCTGACATGGTCTGCTGTGCAGCCAATCAGGACGCAGAAAACAGTGCGCTGTAAAAAATGAAGCATGCAAAATTGCACTAAAAATAAAGAAAATAAAAATAAAAGACAGCAGACGTGAACAGATCTGATGTGTGCAGCCGCATCACGTGGGGGAAGTTTGTCAACTGTGGGCAAACCTGCATCGCTCCGGACTACATCCTGTGTGAGCCGTGCATCCAGGGCCAGGTGGTGGAGCGAATCCGACACACCCTGCTGGTAAGGCTTCACCTGCACGTCTCTGACCTCTGACCTCTGACCTGTACCTGCAGCGAAAGAAGCTTCATCAAAACCTTTTTAATCCGTCTCAGGAATTTTACGGCGCCGACCCCAAATGCTCCCCTGATTACGGCCGAATCGTCAACCAGCGGCACTTCAACCGCATCATGAGTCTGATGGAGGGTTACACTCCTGTGGTGGGGGGGCAGAGCGATGCCTCGCAGTGCTACATCGGTAGGAGGAAGACATTTTAAAGACCATTCCAGCTTTTTTCAACTTAATGAACCATTATGTCCCTTTCAAAGCCCCCACAGTGCTGAAGGATGTGCCCCCCCACTCCAGGCTGATGCAGGAGGAGGTCTTTGGCCCTCTGCTGCCCATAGTGACTGTGAGCGATATGGACGATGCCATTAACTTCATCAATGAGAGAGAGAAACCCCTGGCTCTCTACATTTTCTGCTCCGATAAGAAGGTGAGAGGGAGATAAATCACAGAAGCGATTTTAAAGTTGACAACACGTCTCAATCCTCTTTCCTCTCTCCCTCTTTCTAAGGCAGTAAAAAGGATGATTGAGGAGACGACGAGTGGAGGAGTGACGGTCAACGATGTGATGATGCACTACACACTCAGCTCGCTGCCCTTTGGCGGTGTTGGTGAGAATAAAAACAACATCTCATTAGTTTCCTGCCTTCTGTCTGAAATGACCCAGAATCAGAGAAGCAGATCTCACAGCTACGAGAGTTTCATGTATAATCCTGGGGCCTAATGTACAAAGAGTTGGTGGATTTTCTGTTTACATGGATTTTCCTTCTGAAATCCGGCGTACGATCAAATCCTGAAAACAGCGTATGCACAAAAATGTTCAGATGTACGAATCTGTGCGCACGCATGGATCCAAGCACATTTCCTTTGTACATCCCAGTCAGCGTGGAATTGAGCGCACATGTTGGAGTAGCTGACCCCTCCCTGTCCGCGCCCACATATAAATACGCAAATCCTATTTAAATGAGGCCTGGGACTGGGAA
>JBAJHY010000014.1:13614249-13629317 GCA_037177095.1 Craterocephalus marjoriae | reverse complement strand
AATAAACAAACCTTGAAAGAAAAATACTGCAAACAAAAGAAAATACAATCCAGTACAGTCTGAAAGTACAGACTTTGCTACAGTCCAGGAAAACCAAATTCCCCAGGCAGCAAATGACGGCCCCCACCGCCAAACAAACCAAAACAACCCAATTAAAAGCAAACATACTATGCATGCGCAGAAACGCAGGCATGCATATTACTTGAGAGCAAATATGGAGACTTGCGCACAAGTGCTTTCAAACTGTCTTAATAGCAACTGACGTTTACTCAACACGTACAGTAATGGTCTTGTACAGTACCCGTGTGTTTCCGTTTGCTAATGTCCCACACGTGTTCACCTCTGCCTGTCCACATTTTCTTCAATAGGTCAGAGTGCCTCCCTCGTGTGTTGATCGACCATTCCTGCTGAAGGAGAAATCCTACTTTACAGTAAAATAGTTAAACTAGCATTTCTCATAAACATGAATGTTAGCATTTTTTTTTTTACAATAGTTTCATTCTTTTTCTTTTCCAGTAGCTATAATGTCGTACAGTCATGTTTTCTCTTCTGTAGATCTGTAAAGCTGTGATATCGCATCTCTCCATGCACTGCGTTTGTTGTCTTCTTTCTTCACTGACAAGTGAGATGCATTGTTGAAGATGTGGTTCACAGATTGCACTGGCTGGGAATTTCAATTTACAAGCAAGCTGTGTATTCATGTACAGTATGATGAGACCACCAGCAACAGAGAGGAAAAAGTCAGCCCACAATTTGAGGGAAAAAAAAGGACAAAGTGAAAAGGTTTTTCTAACAAGATTGTTTTTATTGACCAGTTAGAAGCAGAAAAACAAGAAGTAACAGGCTGTATCAGTAATAGCTTCATACATCAGTAGAACTGACATTAACATTGATATATTGGTGACTTGCACCGAGCCAGAATGAAGATTTTGGAGAATGCGACTTGAAAATATGCTACAAAAAGGCTTTGATTATTCACACAACCCAAGTTGGGTCAACAAAAGATACAAAATTAAGACCATGGAGAAGTTTCCTTGAAAAAATTGTGCAAATCAAATGCATCTACACATTAATTACAAAGTAAATATACAAACTATACACAAAAGACTTCGATCAAAGAGAAATATTCAAAGATAAAATGGAAAAAAAATAACAACAGCTACTAAGCTATGTAGTTAGGACACATTTAGCTTTTTGTTATTTAAAAACAAAGTGACACTAAAGTTAGCAATTCATGTTTTGGCAATATTCATGTTTCATTGTGACCATCGATACTTAATATAATCAACGCGAGGAAATTCTTATAAAACAAGCGATTTTTATCACAGACAATACATTCAGAGAGAAAAGTAAAGGACAAACAGATGAAGATGTAACCCTTCCTTTAACAAATACAGCCAGAAGAAAAAAACAAAAAAACAAAAACACAACCCTGAGACACGACTTGGACAAAACTAATGGTCTGAAATAACATCTTGAAACATCTCCTCCAGCCCTGATGGGCCACATTCTCTCTCATGAGCTTGGATTTTTTTATTTTTTTTGGAAGTTGTGGAGGAAGGTACAAATTTAGCTCACCAAAATTGAGGGAAGCCTGAGTCCAAATGCTAAAAATACAGACAGAAAGATCGTTTCTGTGCACAAAATCATACACTTCCACAAACGGCCTCCCTCCTCTCCGTACGCCTGGCTTCACAAGGTCTACTTCGGCCCGTCGGTCCGGTCCAAATCATTTACACATAAGTAGACTTGTCAGGAGCGGAGAGAAGGCAGCTTGGCTTTCTGTAAAACAACTAATGCGTTAAACTGGTGAGACGATACGTGTGTGATCTGAGCAGTGCACGGCTCATACAGTCACAGTAGCTTATTCGCCCCCGGGAGGAGGAAAAAGGAGAAGTCTGCGGGTTTCCGAGCAGAGATGGCCGCGAGGTCCATCCGGTTGGCATGGCAACGACCCCCGCTCAGACGGCGGGTCGCATGGGAAAGTTACACAAAGTATGAGTAAACAGATCAGGTGGGAAGAGGCGGCAGACTTCCAGTCTCTGGGCTGTTTCCAGGCTTCGCATCTCTGCAGCTGAACTTGATGTCCATCGGGTTAGACGGATCCGCAGTGAAAATACAGAAACCCCCTTCCTCTTCATCCTCCTCCTCCTCCTCGTCCACGGAGCCAGTGAAGGGAGACACATGGGCGCATACCAGACGCCGTAGCTCATCTGAGGAAAGAGACAGGGAGATTAATGTTTAGGTCCTGTGAACTCTGCTGTACAAGAAAGCCTGTGTGAATGCGGGACACATGATTGGACGAGGTGGACGTTCTCAGGGAACGCCGAGACTTCGGCCCCTTCATGCTACGCATCAGCTTCTCACCGGGCCACTCTGTCAGGCGAACCCACATAGCATTACTAATGCCTCAGGATGGGGCGTTATTTAACCAAAGTCCTCCTGGCATGTGGGATTAAGCTGCTGAAGCCATTTATGTTGCTAGGTAATAAATATCTGACAGAGAGGACCCCTCTGTGAAAATAAGCTTCTCTGGGCGAGGATAAAAACACGTTTTCCAAAACCATCTGCTCATTTGTGTAATCCAGATATAGCTCCTACTGAATGAGGCTCTCTCACGGTCACATTTCTTTCGAAATTCCTGCATCTACACGTCGCGTTTTTAACAAGAAACGCTGGAATGAATTCTTTGGAATCGCTCGTCTCTGGCTTCCTCTGCAGCCTCAGATAAGTCAGCGTCGCGTTTAATTCGCCTGCTGCTACAGAGGAATGCTTCGCTGGATATTCGGGAGGGTTGAAGAGAAACCCAAACATGATGTGTGCCACTGATTTGCATGTTTTAGATGGAAACTGTGCAGTGGGAGGAAAGGGCGTTAACATGCAGACTCTGCTGGGGGGTTTGTTTGGAGAACACGGTCAGCGCTGCAGACGCTTTCATGGGCAGAGCAACGTGCTGCAGGAGCAAGGAGGGAGTTAAACATCAAAAGCTGTGCTGGAAAAAGACTTTCTGCTTCTGAATCTGAACCTTTTAGAAGAACTGACACTTTCTGAAACTTAAGGGTCTTGCAGGTATCTTGGATGCCAAAGCATACACAACACAAAGGTGAAACATGTTGCTCATTTCCTCATAAGCTGAATCACCTAAAAGGCAGAAACCAGCCTGGGCCGTTCATCATTAAACATGCTGACTCATCCCAGTTTCAACGCTTCTCTGAATTCATCTGCTCACAGGTTTAAGGATAAATTTGGAATTAGGAATAATCCAAAGAAATGTATCACAGCGCAATCTAAATCTATCTATTTTAATGCACCAGACACAAAAGCAGGTGAGTGTTGCGTTTACTCTTCCGGATGGGATTGGAGAGGTAAGTAGGAAGTGTAATACAGGTTCTGACTCACCATTACACAACTGGATTCATGTAACATTTTATCACTTGTTTTTCTGCTTTGGAAGCTGCTCAGATCTGATTCTGAGTTCAAGGAGCCACTTTAAATGATTTATCTCACAAGTTGCCGTCCTCTATGGTGCAGAGGCAGCTACAACCAGCTCTGGCTTAGCTTTTTTTTCTTTTTTTCAAGTCCTTCTTTTCTGCTTTCTTAGAATCAAAATAATGATAGTTTCCACTTTAAGAACAGGATAGAGCTACTTTGCATCAGACAAACTCCTCTTGCAGATCAGCAACGGGACAAAAGTTGACTTTAAATCAAGAAAAAAGAGTTGCAGCATGACCTGCTTTAAATTTGCATTCCCAACCTAAGCTAGCCAGCATAGCTTAGTGAGGAAAAGCTGATGTAGCAACCCTGCCTTTGTGCAAAAGCAACAAAAGCCACCTACCTGCAACAGTTACAGCACAGTTACCAAAAAAAAACCAACTAAACCCCCGCTGGCTGCACTTTGGCTCTGACGGCTTTCTCAAGGCTGAGCAGAGAAGAAACGCTTGCTGAATAACAAGCAGCTGATAGAAATGTTCCCGTTATGACGTGAACCTGAACTTTCTCCGTTTTAGATCTTTAGATCTTCATTATTCATCAGCCATCCAGTGGCTTTAACAGGCTGCACACATGATGTCAGGCCACCGGCAGCATCTGGACTTTGGTCAGCACTGAACACAAAGCAGTAAAAACAGTTGAAAACAAAAGAGACTCAACTAAATTCTCCACCTTTTCTGTTATTAGAAAACTGGTAGCAGACGGTTGGACTGGAAAAGGAAAAAGGAAACTCTCCCTCCTATGTCACGCGCACTGTCAATGTTGATCATACGCAACACCCGGCTGTATCGGTTACACCGTTCACCTTTCCCCCACATTTCAGGCTGCCATCATTTGCATGGTTTCAGGTGTTCAGATTTGCATCTGAGTGCAGATCACTGCTCAGAAAAAGTTTCTTCAGCCTCACTTTATGACTCTAACCTTGGGATTACACAGACACCCTCTGCATGGATGTCCGCTCCGCCAAACAGATGGGCTGCCTGGGACACGACGATCTGCCTCTACTCGTTTAAAAAAAAAAAAACATAAGGAGCAAATAAACTTTACTGTAAATCTAAAAGTCAAGGTCGTGTCTCTCAGAAGAACACCTGCTTTCTTTGCGTTTTCTTGAGGCCCGCTAAGATCCAAACCAAAAGCTGCGTCTTTTCTCCCTTGTGTGCAACAAAGCTCGCACCATGTTTACTAAAGCCCAACTAGCATTCAACCTTACTGACCAACACGCTGCTGAATATACATGAGTTTAAATCATTTTCAGGGATCTCGCTGCAAAAAGTCGAGCACAATGAGACCTGGATGGACGGAAATCCCTGCAGAAACAAAGAGCGACTCTGTGACTGAATGAGCAGCAGTTCAGCAGCTCGTCGGCAAATGTTGCGTAATTCAGATGAATTACGAGACATCCCGTCCCAGCTGCCCAGCTGAAAGGGTCCCGGTAACTGTATGACAGCTCATCTCTTTTTAAGGGTGTAATCAAATTAGTCTTGGCGATTATGGAGCCATTTTAAGCGTCGCCTTCCCTTCTCCCTTTCTGCGGCACTCGGCGCGGAGAAAAGGCCAATAAAAACTCCATTAGGTTTATGCAAATTTAAGCAGCCGTGCTGAGGGATGTAATGTGGCAAACTGATTACTCAAGGGAACGGAGACGAAGTGTGCGCGTGTGCGTGCTAAACCAAGCTGCACATGTGTGTGTATCTGAGCTAAAGTGGGGGGGGGGGGGGGGGGTTGTTGTCCACAGCTTCCACAATAAAAGCCTCATTCAGTTTGTGTTCCTGGTGGCCCTCACAGCCAGGCATTAATAAAACATTAGTATTGAGTGACTGGGGCCTCTGCACTCCTCCTCCCTGATCCTGTTGTGACCTTTCCATTTTACAGCAGCTGTCTGGGGATAAAACAAGCCCACCAAAGAGTCCCTCTGTGGCCCCTGACCCCCTCCAGGTGTACCCTATCACACAGAACTGTGCCCACCTCGTAAGGGCTTCGGTTAAAGCCGTTAAAAAAGGGAGAGGGCTGCTTAAGGGCCTGGATTTTTTTTTTTTTCTTTTAGGCAAGGGAGGGGGGGTTGAGATGACGAGGAGGGGTAAGGAGGGGACAAAAGCCCAACCATGGATAGCAGGCATTCTGAGGCCGTTAGAGTTCAGTGTTTAAAGGGCTGACTGAGTGCTAAACTTCTGCAAGGATCTCCGGTTACATCCTGTCCTGCCTGTCTTCTGCTACCAACAACTAGCCGAACTTAACCCTGATGCACAATGAAGAAGTCCTAACGATGGCTGCAAAGGCTGCTGAACCTAGGGGTGCACCGATTGCAGTTTTTTGGCTGATATGTGACCTGCTGATACCGATTTTTCTTTAGAATTGTCTTGACGGCTTACATCTTCAATGTACCAATTTTTTTAAATTGAAAAACAAACTGTACCCAAACTACAATGCTAACTTTTTAACTGCACAAGCTAGTTTTCCAAAAATATAAATGAAAAGCTTTGAGCATTGCTGTCCACATAACAAAAATATCAGTTCCTTTAGTCTAATTTTAACATTGTAAACACAAAACTAGCTCAACGGGTTGAACTTCAGGCCTGACTTGAGTCTCTTACTAAAAAAAGTTAACAATATTTTGGGTTTTTTGCGAGGTAGTTATGATCGGTGGATGAGATCCATTTACATGTATTGATCGGCCGATCCCCCAAAATTAAGGAAATCTGGGCCGACAAATCAGCCAGCCAGTAAAATGGAGCACGAATAGTTGAAATCAATCATGTTTAACTGCAGGTTTTAAAACCAGTTTCCGAAAAGTTCCCCTTCGACCACAACAAATAAAAACATTTCTGCTTTAACGTTTATAAATCCTTTTCCATCGGCAGTGGGCCCCGGAGGCTGCGGTTAGTCACATCTGGTGGAAATGCGAAAAGGCCAAGCGACTCCAGCAGAAGGTGACAAAAAGAGCAGCGGGCCTGGTAATCCCATACAGGCAACAGTGACAAATCTTTACTAATGGGAATGCGGGCCGCACCTTCATTCCTCCCAAATTAGAGTAAGGTCGGCTGGCTCTTTAAAGCGCAGGCGACGGCAGTAATGTGTGTATGAGGGCAGTAAGATTGGAAAACAAGTGGTTTTACAACTGCGTAAAAACCTACAATAATACTGGTGAAGACTTGAACAGCTGACTGGTGGTCAGCGCCACTAAAACGGGGGGGCACACACAAACACACACTTGCTCTCCTCTCTAACCCCAGCTGAAAGTTGACAGCCTCGGGAGCGATGTATTTTTAGGCAGGCGTTAGTCCCGGCTGCCAAACTGGGGAAAATATAGCTTTGCTTCTGCTGGTCTTACACACGCTCCGCTTTATCTCTTCCTCTGAGTGTAGAAGTCTTTATATTCTAATGGGGACTTTACGGCTAATGGGACACCGACTGATCGGACCCCCTGTCAATCTCACGGGGTCCCGTTCAAATTGCTTTTAAGGTTAAGACTTGAGACATCATTAAGTCAAAGGAGAATCCTCTTGGGAACAAATGCATTTTGTTGTTCCAACACTTTTGCCACATCGTCACTCCTCTGATCCCATCTTGGGTGAAAAAGGAGGTGACCGGCGTCATGGCGGGACGCCAGCCTGCCGAGCTGGAAACCTGAGCTTCTCCCATCGCTGCTGTAATTAAACATGAAGGCCGGCTGCAGTGGGCTGGTGGCGACGTAAGAGCGAGAATTCATAAAGATGTGGTCCCTTGATCTTTTTACAGTCAGCCCAACTGTCTCAGTCTTGGCACCGAAACCCCTCCGCTACCATGGTTACGGCAGCCCAAACCAGCAGCCTCATAATGCTAAGCCCCCGGCTCCATCATCTCCAGCTGTTTACTGTAGACACAAGCCACACAAAAGCTCTCCGCCGCTCACTCGCTTCCTCTTAAACTCTGCGCCGTAAAAAAACAAAAGTCAGATGGAAAATAACAAGATACAAAGAAAACCTGAATGTAGATCTCAGAAAGATGAAAAAGATAAAAACACACCACATGGATGCGTTTTCTTATTATATCAAGCTGAAATAAACTGTTTAAACCTGCGAAGTTTTATCGTTCTATAAAAGATAAAACACCAAAACCAATAAAGAGAGACAGCAGAGTCGCATTCTTTTATTGCCAATCTGTTGTGTTGAACCGTTTCTGTCGCTTGCATCACTGCTTACAGCAGCGCAAAGGAAAGGCCTCACGCCATGAAATTCAAAACTCACCCTACAACCACGGTGCACATGGAAATACAACCAGCAAAGCTCCCAAATTCCTCAGAAATGTGCTTCCTCTTCCCACCTCAGCCATCGGCCTCCTCCTTCCTATCCGTGTGCAAAACACTGACAAGCACCTCAGGGAAACCTCTTATCTAACAAGAAACTGTGAAAAACCGCCACCTGTCCTTCCTCCAGGCAGAGGGAGCCTTGCAAATCTTAACTGGTTTGGCATTATGTACAAGTCAGTAAATCACGTTTTCATAATACTGAGAAATGCTTCCTCCAGCTTCTCTTATGTTTCTGAACTCCTGATAAGATTACTGAGGCGGCGGACGTGTTTCCTTTGACCCCATCGCTCTGTCAACACATGCGCTACTGATAAAGTCCTATTGTAATCCTTTAAACAATGTCACACCTTATCGAAGGCGGCATTAATGACGTATGGAAGTCTGTACAGAGGTTCCTAATTATGTAAAAATGTGATCCCGAAAACAAAGTAAAAAGGGCTTCTTGTCCAGCTTATGTGAAGACACTAAACATGACACGTCCCCTTTTATAACTTCCACCTGGCTGAAAGTTTATCCCTCCTGTCAGACGCTGCAGAGCATCCTGCCCTCCTGCCTCTTGGCACTACAAGCACAGACCTGACCCGCTTGCCTCCCTTCACTCCTGTCAGTGATGGAGGCCTCACGTTGGAGCGCCGGCTTTGTAATTATCAGCACCGCCGACATTCCTCCTGCTCTCTAAACTCCAGCAGGTTTATCCAACGCACAGCAACTAGATAATGTATAACCACTGTAACCACTAGCAACTGGGACAACAGTGTGGTGCTTTGAAGTGGCCGCCTCTGGCTCAAAGTTGCCTCACCTGGGGTCTGGTAGCAGAGGAACAGTGTAAAAGATGGTTCCCACTAGAGTTGTTCCGATACCGATACCAGTATCAGAAATGCCTCCCATTTTGCCCCAAACTCTGGTATCGGTATCGGCGAGTACTGGAGTTCAGGCACCAATTCGATACCATATAATTAATGAAAATAAGTATCCATTACTGATTAGCTCTATTAGCTCTGACACAGTTCTTCATTGTTCACAGCCGATAGTAATGATGTCAGCGGTGTGGCAGTATTTCACACTGGATTCTCCCACCAGCATGACTGCATTTGAAGATTAATGGCTTCAATTTGCTGGATTCATTCATGTTTTATAAAGAATTTGACCTGTGCAAACCTTACCACAAAGCTAATCATATCACAGTCATGCAGGCGTAAGATGACATTTGTTTTATAATATAGTGGTATCGGTACTTCATATCGGCCGATACCCATAGCACAAGTATCAGAATTGGTTTCGGGAGGGAAAAAGATGGTATCGGAACATCTCTAGTTCCCACATATTATCTGACTTTGTTCGTGTTAATTGAGGGAAACTACAATCACTCACCGGGTGGGAGCGTCGGTACGTCTCTACGCTGGGAGGTACTTCCAAGTGCTGACAAAGGCAGTGGGAATGAGCGAGTAGGGCACACTGGTTACACTGTCCCACGAGTCTGTTGATGGATCGTAACAGTCTAGAGTCTTACACCTCTGAGCCCCAAAGTAGCCCCCAACCACATACAGTCTGTTTCCCGACGCCACTGCGTGACAGCTGATGCGTTTCGCCGTCACGTCGCCAAACTTCGACCACTGGTACGTCTCGCTGTTGAACCGGTACGCCGAGCTGGCCGAGAATTCTGTGTCGCCTCCGATCACGACCACGTGGTTGCCGACCACGGCCGCCGCCGTGTACCGCCACAGCTGCGGGCAGGCGGCCGGGACAGACCAGCGGTTCTGGCAGGGGTCGAAGCACTGCACTTTAGGGTATTTGTCTCTGTTGACGCTGGTGCCCCCAAAGGCGAAGAGTTTGTTTTTGGCCCCGACGACAGCGGCATTGCTCACCCCCTCTCTGAGCGGGGCCACCAGCGTCCACTTGTTAGTCTGCGGGTCGTACTGTTCCACCTGTTTGAGCGAGACGGACGGGGAGGCGGGGAAGGATCCTGTGAGAGACGTGTGTCCTCCCACCACGTACAGCATGTGGTCCAGCTCTGCGGAGCCGTGTCCGAATCTGGCCACCAGCATGGGCGCCGCTTTGGACCACTCGTCATGTAGCGTGTCGTAGACCCAGACGTCTTTGGAGGCTCCGTTCTCAGAGCCACGGCCCCCGGTAACATAAACCTAAAGCACAAAGAATCAAATCAGAACGTGTATTTTGTGGACTAGGGTTAGGGTTAGGGTTAGGGTTAGGGTTAGCATACCTTGCAGCCTATCGCGCAGGCGCTGCACTCCTTCCTGGGGCTGGGGATGTCCGTTTTGGGTGTGATCTCCTTGGTCTTGTTATCGATCATGTAGACTTTGTCGCACATGAACGTCTGCCCTCCCAGCAGCAGCAGGGCCTGGCTGACTTTCCTGGGCCGCGCGCAGAATCCCGTCACGATGCCGTCGTTCTGAAGGATCCTCATCTTGCAGCGCACGGCGTCTTCCACGATCTCCCGCCCCACCTTGTCGCACATCACCAGCTCCTCCGAAGCCACGTTCTTCAGCAGGTAGGACTCGGGCAGCAGCGCCAGGCGAACGCAGCGCAGCAGCTCGGGCAGCTCGTTGTGCCGCCGCTCCATGTCCGCTTTCACCCAGTCGATGACCGCCTCGTACACCAGGCTCTCGTCCTCCACCTCCAGCTCCTCGCTGAGGATTAGCTCCTGGACTTTGTCTCTGGGCAAGCTGAGGAAGTCTTCTGTCCTGAAGAGAGTGGCGAAGTTGGCCAGGCACATCCTCCACGACAGCTCGTACAGTCTCTGGCACTGGTGGGCGTCCGACAGCAGCATCATCCCCAGGCAGTTCGAAGGGTGGAGGTTCTTTTCTAGGAACTCTGCTGCTGCGTCTCTGATGTCGTGGAACTGAAGCATGTCTCCAGCTTCCAGGAGCGACTCTGCGTTTTCCTCGTTGATGATGACTCTGGCAGAGTACGCGTAGTCAAGCAGGAGCTCCAGCACCTCCGGGTGGAGAGAGTCGTGGAAGTTGACGTCGGCGTCGCGGCTCTCCCTGAGCCCGCCGCTGAACATGGCCTCGAAGTAACGGCTGCAGGAGGCCAGGACGGCCCGGTGGCACGGGAAGGAGCGGTTCCCGGCCTTCAGCACCACGTCGGTGAAGACTTTCCGTTTGCGCAGCAGGTTGAGTTGAGTCAGCAAGCTGTCAGCGTGGGACGTCTTGTGGAAGAGCTGGATGTTCATGGAGCCCGAGCTCGAGCGAGACTTTCTGTTTTCGTGGTTGCTGACAGACATCTTGCCTTTGATCTGGTAGCAGGAAACAGCAGAGGAGAGCCAGTGTGTTATATGGATGTCTGACTTTTAGGGCTGGCCAAAAAAATCGTTTCTCATCAGAATAAAGATTCTTGTTCATCAAGATTCTGAATCCTTTCAAAATGTCCAAGAATCTTTTTAAGACTAAAAAATGATTTGCTTGACCACTTCAAAACTATGTCTAAATGACAAAGATATGATAAACTCTGCAAAGTTTGCAACATTTAAACCATTTTGTAATAAAAATAATCAAGTTTTCTTTCAACTAATGAAACATTCCCTCAGAGCTGTTTCTGGCTTATAGAGAAACAGAGATAATCAGCACTTTTTGTTACTAAAGAGGATTGAAAGTGAATTAATATCAGATTGAATCGAGAATCGAAACAGAATCAGATCGTTACCCCAAGGAATTAGAATTGAATCATGAGTTGCTGTAAGATTCACATCCCTACTGACTTATATAAAAGTTGGACAGAAGGATGAGCGTTATAAATGTCGTGTATGCAGCTTTTATGTGAACATTACCATAAACACTCCTCCCGTTTTATGATTAAACCAACTAAAACAAGATCAGGACAGGAAATGAACTTCAGACTTAGAAGAGATCAAAGGAGATCAGATAAGGAGCACTCCAACATAAAGCCAATGAGTGCACTCTGTGCCACAGAGATTTACACCGATCAATGAAACATGCACCACTGTCATGACTGCTGAGAATAAAAATGACAGCTCTCTTTAATTAATGTTAAATACAGAAGCAACACCTGGGTGTGTTGAACTGAATCACATCTTTCTCCCCCTTTCAGCATTTCAGGGCTGTGAGTCACTTCAAACCAAAGAGAAAGCCAGTGAGAGGCAGCTTGATCTGTTCTTCAGCTGGCTCCCATACAAGATGGTGCCACAGGCAAAGCTTTCAAGCCCACATAAGATGTGACACCTCAAACCAGCTGCTTAAGGAATAAATTATATAACCTCACTGCAACAGATCAAAACAAATCCCTCCTCTGATCATCCATACAGGGGTCTGGGCAGACCTGCTGCTGCCACACTGAGTGGGTGGATGTGTTATAATATGATTTCAATTATGGATTCAGATTGAAAGACGATGTTAGGAGCTATGAAGACATGTCACCGTGTCTTAAGGATTATCTGGAGGAATAATCGAGGCATGGCTCAGAGGGTTAACAAAGACTGCTTCTGCTTGAAAACGACCCAATAAATATATTCCGCTTTAAAGCTCCTATTGTTTCATAGTAGATATATTTAAGTCGGCTATTCAGTCCAGCTGAAAGGGGGGGGGACGATGGACTTCCGCGGAGGGACTCAGCGTGAAATCCAATTCGTTTTGTGCAGTAAATGTGAAACTCTGGTCAGCATTTTCAGCATGCGCTCAACTTTCCTCCCAAGTTAGCAGCAGCCTGGAAACATCCACGCTGCAGCTACAAACACCCCACTTCCAAAGACCGCGAGTTACGGCCACTGACTAAAACCCTCACAAAATTTGATAGCTCAAGAAACAACAAACAAGCACACATTTCCGTGCTGAACACTTTAGGAAGAAAATGTGTAGCCTACCTTCCAGGAGCAGGGCCGATCCGGATTCCTTTATCTCGGCTGCAACTCGATCCGTCGCCGATTGGTTTGAAGTTACGCCGCAGTTTAGACAAATCCGCTTTTGGAGTTTAAAACCGTATGGCGTCCTAAACAGCGCAAAAACGGAAGAGCCATTTGTCTATCCTCGAACTTTTTAGTTTGTCTGCACTGGAACAATGCGGAGACTTTTTAGGTGCTCAGTGAGCCACGCAGCCTGCGAGTCTGAGCTGGGAGAGCGAGCCGAGGCAGCGGTGGTGTTCACGCTGGCTCCGCCCACTCATGCTGCGGCTGGCCAATGAGCTGCGTCGCCCACCGAAACGCTTTTGTTTTCTCTTTTCAACTCGATTCTATGAACCATCCAAAAAACACCTGCCTCTCTGTTTGCCACTTGCTGACATGAATATTCATGCAAAAGAAAACCCTGGAGTTTACAAAGCAGGCATTTGCCGTAAAAAGGAGAAAGTAAAGAAATAACTCACTCAAAACTGAAAAATGGAAAGCATCATTCATGGATGATACCTTCTACATGAATGCTAGGCCTATACTTGTTTGGATCGTGTGCTTTACATTTTTACACAACCAAAGCTCCATTGGAGTCAGTTAAACAACCAACACTGAGCTGCTCCGTTAAATATAATCAAATATAATCTAGCAAAAATGTTTGACAGTAATAGAAGACTAATTTGACTGATATTTGGTCAGTTTTTCACCAACAGTTTTTACATTACATATAAACAATCTCTGAAACTATAGGTATAATTCTTGCTACAATAATACCACAAGCACATTTGCAGTGATGACACACCAACAGACCATCCATCCTCTATACCTGCTCAAGAGATGCATGACACAAACAACCATGCATGCTCTCACTTAGAAATACCATTTTACCTTACATGCATGGTTTTACAATTATGGGAGGAAGCTGGAGTATCCGGACAGAATCCAGGCATACACATTAACACAGAAAGGCCAGAGCTAAGATTCAAACCAGAAAACCCTCTTCCTGTTAGAGACAGTGCTAAATACCACACCACTGCAAAACTCACCATCATTATCTTCTTCACCGATACAACTGGTAATCACAGCAGAATGTATTTACTCATGGTGAAAACATGTAAAATGATACTATCAGTTTTGTGGAGGAAGGAAGTGACTAATATTCTTCTTTGCAGCAGGGCATTGAAAAAGTCAAGTGTGTATCCACCACAACCATCACCAATGTCAGACAATAATGACCTCATTTAAATTTTTAAATTATGCATATGGATTTTTTTTAAGTTTACCTTTGAACAGTTCTTTCTATATACTGTAAAACCCAGCACAAAGCAATTCATTTAGCATTAAAGCATTCATTGTGAACTGCTTACAAAAGCATTGAATGAATATTTTCTTAGCTTCTTCTTATTTTGATATTATTTCTATATCAGTGGGAATACTTGAAAAAACTGAATTTCGCAAGCAACATATTCCTTTGGAATTTTCTCACAAGTTCACACGGCTCATTATATAGGCGCCAGCAGCACCAATCGGCATCTCCACTCCTGCAGTACCAGGCGTGGCACAGCCAACCCCACATAACCACCAGTCTTAATGATCATATGATTGCAGGTCAAGCCCATATGGGGGTCATGAAATTGTTTCTTCAGCTGAATTCCAGACATTTTCTGAGGGATTTGAGTACTTGTGGGATTTACAAGAATTTATCAAGAATGTCTCTCCAATCCATGCTGACTTTCAGAGTAACAATCAGGTTAGTTTGGAATGAGTCAGGCCAGCCTGCACATACTTAAAGGGACTTTTGGCCACTAGGGGTACTAAGCCTGTAACTTGTCCCAAAATTAAACCGCCTTTCTCTTTCTGGCCTCCTCAGACATTTTCAACTTACTTTGTTTAGTCTTGACAAACTATAGATGAAGAGGAGGGAAAAGTAGCACAAAGCAGAGCCCTCTGTGTTTATAAGGGGGAGTGTAAAGCAAAGCGCTGGAAGTCACATGATCCCAGGAGAGACGGATTCACTTCTGCAAAGTTACAATGTCTCGTTTCTGCAGAGGGCAGCCACCACAGAGTGCCGACATACTTCTAACACTTTATAGTGACCCTAAAAATCATATATCATTATTTACAATAGGCTAATATTTGGGTCAAAAGTGACCCATAATCCCTTTAAAGCAAATAAAAGAACTTAACATTGAAAATGGGTTTCACGTTTTGGAGGTGCTTTTTCTATTATCCTATTTTCTATTTTTATTTTCTATGAGCGACGGATATTTTTAGGTTATCAAGGAATTAAATATTTTTCTTTGAAAATCTTTGTTGGGCCTTGTCCCAACATGCCATTTTAAAGAGCTGCTTTTCATTTAGGTGTGCCAGGTTCAAGGCTCTACTGTTATGCTGGGGTTTTGTTCGTGCGATTAGAAAATAAAAATAGAAAATAGG
>JBAJHY010000014.1:13232405-13243028 GCA_037177095.1 Craterocephalus marjoriae | reverse complement strand
AGAGAAGACGGTAAGTGGATGAGACACATTGCACATTGATTACACATCATCAAATATAATTTTATATTCTCTCATGAGGTCTAGATGCAGAAGAGAGGAAAACGCATCAAAACACCTGCTACATCAGTGGTGAATTGAAATTGTGCACCATAGTGCTGTTATCATCCGTTTATCTGCTCGAGATATCGTGATATTGATTTCAGGCCACATCGCCCAGCCCTAATAACAATCAACTCCAGCAGGTAGTTTAGATCAAGCAGCACTATCCACGGCTTAAATATTGGCGTCCCAGAAACTAAAGTTAGAATATTTTTAGAATTTTCATTCACATCTATTCCTGTTATTTAATTTCTGGCACCAAAAATCCAAGATGTGACAACATCCTTTTTAGACGACCCATGGGGCCATTAGATTTCATGCAGCAAATGCAATAAAGCAGCTGTTGTCAAGATGGTCCAAAACGTTAACAAGTTAATCTGGAGGCTGTTTCTGGAAGGACTCAGTCCACAATTTGATATGCTGGAGACACGCCTCCCATTGGTCCCCATAAAGCGATATTATGCTGGATTCTTTTGTCTAACAGTGAAATCCTAGAACAAGAGAAACAGTTAGTGGAATGTGGGTGTTTTTTTCAGGAAGTGATTATTATCTGCAGGAAGAACAGCCCAGTGGATGCTAGGAGGGGGGGGGGGGGCATATTTGTAAAACCATTGTGAGAGACCAGAGAGCAAAGTCACGCAGATGGGCGTGCACAACGGCGTCGTTTCTTTGTTTGATGATTGTTGTCTGCCTCCTTTGTGCTGCGGTGATGCAGATAAAGTGTTCATACAGCTGCATCTTCATACAAATATTAGTCCATTAAATTGTTTTTGACGCGACGCCTGTTTGTGTTCTGATCCTGCAGAAGCGCTTCTGGGAGGAATACGTGAGGGAAAGCAGCCCGTCCGGGGGCTTGGAGAGCGTCGTCGGCGGGGTCCACTCTCTTTACCTGATCGTGCCGCTGCTGCTGATTTTGGTCATCATCGCTGCCATCGCCATCACCGCGTGGCGCTGCCACTCCCGGAAGCGCTCGCAGCGCAGCCCCAGCCTCGGACACTCGCATCACAATCACGTTCTGTCAGTGGTCTCCATGGACCAGTGGGATAGGGATTACCACCACGGCGACCAATCAGAACTCAGCGTCCACAGCAGCCCAGCATATCCGGCCTCTGAGATTACATCAGGGAGAGGAAGCGCAGGAGACCCGCCGCCATCTTACGAGGAGGCCGTGGGTCATACAGATGTCCAGATAGAAACAGAGCCCCCTCCACAGTACGAGGATATTATGAACACCAGCTCCACCAGAATCAGCGCTGGTCCGGGGAAATAAAGTCTTTGAACGACCCCACACACACAAGTCCTAACCAACACTAAGACCATCTTATTAAGCAGTGCTACGACTGCGGTATCACCAGCCTTCCCTTCTTGACACACTCAACAAAAACACTCCCTAACTGTCGGCTCAGCGGAGTTACACGGTCTCCGGTGGTGCCTGTTCAGAAATTTGCACTAACCTTTCATCACTGAGGTGAAGTGATGGCAGGAAGGAGCAAGCGATACTGCAATACCAAAACCAATCCAGACCTACTCGCGATGCATCGACGTGGTCACGCTGTAGCAGATTGTTCCAGTCAGCCAACACGACAAATACTGCTTGTGGTGTGAAGGAAGGAAAAGCTGCTCTAAGTCATTCTAAGTGTATATGGGGGTTGGATTGATGCTTTATTGAAGATTAGTGCCAACATTTTTAGACATCAGTGCAGCTGATATTTTGTGTATATTTTGAATATCTTTAACCGCGTTTTTGTCATATTGTTAAACAGTTTAAAGTTTGTATATTGTAATGAACGACCAAGCTGCTTGAATTTGCATTAATTCTTGTGGAAACATTCCAAAAGAAAAAAAAAGTCTGAATTTGGCTCGTCTGCAGATTCTGACTATCTCCACTCAGCATTTACCAATTAGATCTGGTTGAGTCCTCTTTAAGAAAACATAGAAAATCCCTTCAGCAATCACTCAAATATTTAATGCTGAAAAAAACAAAATCAGCGAAGCCTTGGAGAGCCGATTGCACTCATCTGATAATTTCTTATGAATATCTCCTGATTATTTTTTTTTTGCAAAAAACGAGTCTTAATGCAAGTTTAAATAGTTGTGTCCAAACTAAATACATTAGTCCAACTTCATTATACACTTGAGAATCTTCTTGAGATTAAAATTGAAGACCAAGCCATCTGTTGCAAAGGAGGAAGTGTGTATCTGTCATTTGTGCCATCTGTTGGAAATGCATGCAGCACGGGCCTGTACAGGTGGAGGTTGGAACTCCACCTGTTTGTTGACGGTCAGGACTTGGTTTCCTGTGTGAGGGCCTGCTTTAACTGTGAACCCTTATTCCCGTCTTTATTTCTCATTACACTAATTATGTTATGTTATGACTACAGAGTTGAATGATGTGACACTATGATGAGCTGTGCTGTCACACAGGAACAGGGACCAGGAAGCGGCTCTAGGAAAAGAGATATTAGGTTGATGGTTGTGTATCAAATGTCACTATGGATAAACTCCACGTTTAGCATGTGCAATTTGCCTCTATACTGTATGTTTGTATAGATTGTATATTTGAAAGTTACAGTGAGATAGTTTTTTTTTTTACTGCATAGGAATTCAGTGAACACATTGATACTAATGTAACTGTACGGCAGTAGGTTGTGAACAAATGAAGGCACTTTGTGTTAAAGCTTAAAATAAGATTTTTTAAATATAGTAGGATGGTCTGGTTTGACGTCGTCAGCACCACTTTGAGCAAAATGATGTTGATGTAATTTACTGAGAGAGTGCTCATAATCAATATGCAGTTTTGCTGTATAGACTTCAAAACCAAAAAACCCAAATCCTCTCAGACACTGATAAATGTAACATATTTCCTGTCTGAACCTCAGACTTTGAGCACTGATTACTGTTGTATTTGTGTTTGAGTTGACCTGTTAACCTCAGCACTTGCTGTGACACTGACCTGAGCTGTGCTGGTATAGGTAGTCACCTTGGTTAGGCCGGTTGTTGTACTGCTACTTACACACAGCCCTGTTTCTACGATGCCTTATCTCACAAAATGTTATATAACATTAAATGCAAGGGAACTTATTATAAAACCCCTGACTTGACTTGTGGAAAAGCTTGAATTAACATTTGTAATAAAACATTTAAAATGTGTTGTTTTTATCTTTCATACTGATTAGCTTGTTTTTGAGTTTTGTAAGCTTTGATGTTTTCCAAAGTTTCTACTCATAGACCTCGTTGGAGATCATTTACAAATGGTACACAATGAAGGCTGGACTTACTCTTAAAATGTAATCAGATAAGATAGACGGAGAAATGATTCACAAAATGGAAAAATAGGTTTCTGATGTAATGCAGGAACAAGAAAGAATATTCTGCTGCGAATATAAAACAATAAGTGAAATGAGAACACATTGTGTCTTATGGGTAGGCCTGATGTGGGACTTGGATTTATATCCGTTAGAAAGAGATCCAAAATACAAGTATTGATCACATAAGATCAAACAAAGATTAACTGCTACATTATAAATGTGGCTCAGGAGAGAAATTAATGCTTACTTTGTAGTTATTATTGTAGAAAAAAAAACTCAAACATTTTGATCAGGCACAAAATTTTATTTTATTTTTTTTAATAATGGACACACACAATGGCTCAGTTTGTATTTTTTCTTTTTAGTGTTTCATTCCAGATTAAATTAAGAGTACAACTCTGACACCTTCAAGTAGAGCAAGTCTCCTTTCGCCAGGGCAAAGATAAACACAAACAAAGCTGAAAAGCAGGCGCTTGCTAAAAGGAGCAAATTATCAGAGGGAGATGACCGACTAGCAGGTCACCTATGAGGCCGTATTATTTGGCCTTTACTCTGCAAGAGGGGAAGATGGGACAGAGTGCACTCACTAATAACACAGTGTAATTACCTTTAAAATCTGGTAAAAACTGGTAAAAGTCTGATTTGGCAAAACAAAGCAAGTAGGAAAGAAAGAAAATAAACCAGCATGGTTTTTTGCTTCCAACAACAGTGAGGCAACATGATATTAAAATAATTATGTTGTTAAATGTAGATTTGGCCAAACAAGATTTTTTTAAAGTTTCGACTGATGACTGTTGTCTTCTTCAGAAGTGTCACCTAAAGGCTGTGACGTGCCGTTTATCAGCTGGTTTCCTAGGTGTGGCCAACCGGATGGATGGATCAAGGCAATAGAGATCAGAAGGCGGGCCAGTGGTGAGGGAGTCTTCATGCTCTCACACACACCTGGGACTCATCAAGCGGTGGGGGGGCCCGACGGATCCTCCAGGTCGGCCTCGCTTTGGAAAAACAGCTGATAAACAACACGTCACAACCGTAAGGTGACACTTCTGAGGAAGACTGCAGTCGTCAATCAAAACATGTGAAGGTAAAAACAAACACCTTCTATAATAACCTTGTCTGAAAGTTAAAAACATGACTAGATTAAGAAAAAGAAAAAATAGAAAACCTTTTAGAGCAAAGTCAGAGATTTAATAAAGCAGATTTCCTGGACGTTTTGTCTGAACCGACATGTAAACCTGTGAACGTCAAGCTCACACCCACTCCTTAGGGTTTCGTAATACCTCCAGCATCTCAGCCTCCTTAGTACCTTTGGCAGGCTCATGCATGTACTCCCACCTGAGGGATGAAGGGCGAGTCTGTTACTAAGCGCCGCAGACGACTCATTTCTGCCACAGGGGGAGCAGGGAGGAGTTGGCTTACCTGGCGGTGAGAGGGAGGGACATGAGGATGCTCTCGATTCTGGAGCCAGGCGTAGCAAGGCCGAACTTCACTCCCCTGTCATACACCAGGTTGAACTCCACATATCTATAATAATAAAAGAAAATTAAATAATATCAAAGACTAACATAAACTCCAGTATTATTAAGGTGTTTTAGGTTCAGTGATACTATGTTTGTCAACTTTAAAAACCTAAAAAAGCAACAACAAAACATATCTTCACACAGCCAGGACATAACTTTATTCAGCCATCGGATGCCATCCATTGGATGTGACCACAGCATCCTGTAAAAACCCATTTAATGCCCTCTAATCCATCCTCCCACCACATCTTAGCTGATGTCTGATCAGCGTGTGAGTGACTAAATCCCAGCTGCGCTTCCTTCCATTCATAAACTAACACTTTAGCTCATTCTCCAACATGACGACTCCCCACTGGGGCCATGAGCTGTGCCAAGATCTGCACTGGCTTCGGACCACACACACAGTGTGGATGGAGTCCAACTCCGAGGCGATCCAGTTTGAAAATCGCAGATTTAATGGCTAAACAATGAGAGGGAGAATAATTAAAAGCATTGGGAGATTAGCTGTAGCCGGTTTCACACGTGTGCGCAGAAATAGGGATGCAACAATATCGCTTTTTTCCAAACCGATACGATACCGATACTTGAATCTGAGTACTTGCTCATACTGAGTACTAATACCAATACTTCTACCACACTAAAAAAGTGCAAGGAATTGGAAGATAGGTTTTATTTTCTTCTCTATTTATTTTTACAACAAACGATGGTAAAACAAATAATGAATAAAATTTATAAAAGTGAAAAAAACCATTGCGTGTAATATTTTGGGATCGGTTCCTGGTATGGATCGATTTTAATGAGTAAAAGTACGAGTACTTTAGAGCAGTATCGGTACTGATTCCAGTATATGTAGCAATGCAATCCTACCAGAACCTTTCTAGGTATTACTCGCAAGAGAACGCATCTCCATCAGCGAACCCGTTCACTGAACAGAAGTCATAAAACCAAGTAAAAAGTCTATGAGATACAAATTTACTCAAGAGTGAATAAAGCATTTATCAGCACAGAGAATTCACAGTAAGTGCTTTTGCTAATGACACTTGAAGAAAGAAAGAGAAAAAGGATCTCTTTCACATAAAAATGACAATGAAACAATCAAAAAGAGAAACTGGAAGCTTCTGTCAGTAGGTGTTGAAAACAATCAAAACTAAGTTGTTTATCAAAAAGCTGCATTAAATCAGATAAAATGGGCTTCCTGCCTCCTGAACTCCACACAGTACTTTGCCAACAACCGAACTGAGTATTTCTCATTTAAAAAAACCCCCATAAAAACAGCAAAACTAGCAGGTCAGACAATGAATCATGAAGCTGCTGTACTAAATTAAGCATTTGTCATCAAGAGTCACCGGATGTGCTGCGTGCTTTCAACTCACCTCCCTCGTCGTACCTGCTGCCAGTCCTTCTCCTCATCCGTGAAGGATTCATTGAGGTGTTTGTGGACGATGGGGAGGTAACAAGGCACCACGGTGCGAGCGCAGCTCTTAACAAACGCAAACACTTCCTCCTGACTTGGGGAATCAAGGTCATCAAAGAAGATCCCTCCTATGCCACGCGTCTCCCCTCTGTGGCGGACGTAGAAGTATCTGTCGCACCTGGATGCAACAAGGATTGACAATTTACTCACTTGGGGTGCATTTAAAAGAAAAAAAAAACTTTGTCAAAAACACAAAAGACATTTCTCAAATTTAAATGAAGCGTCCAGCATTTTATCAAAATTACAAGCAACAGCTGATAAACCGCACCCATCCTGTCTACTTCCACACTGCTCATTTACCGACGTTCAACGGTTTTCCTACATCTGCAGACTTTCAGCAGACTTCCTCTTATCACTACTCACCAGTGCGTATACACCCATTGTAATGCACGCACACACACACACACACATACAAAGAAATAAGGCCTAAGGATGCATACGTGCAGTTCTGCACACACACTTGTCACTGTGGAGTTTGACAGACGGGACTGATGTAATGCTACCATTTCTTGAATTCGGGGTAGTACTGTGGGTGGTGCTTGTCACAGGCCTCCTTCAGGGTGTTGTGGAAGTGAAATGCATCTTCTTTATCAATATAAACTGGGGTCAGGTCCGTTCCCCCACCGAACCACCACTGCTTACTGCCTGCATTACACACAACATTTTTTCACACATAAAATAAGAAACGGTATATTGCAGGCACTGAAATGATCAGATTCATCAAATAGGAAGATTTTTCATTCATTCTCCTGCAAATAATTACAAGAGGGTAACTGTCTACATGACATGGAGGGGAGCTTTCATCAAGAGTAATTTATGCTTTTTCAGGACAAAGGAACAATGACCCACAAGGAGTTCTGTAGTAAGAGATTCTGATGAATTGATAAGAACTACAAAGGACTCAAACAATAGAAGAGAAAGCATCTGTTAGCATGGACTTGCTTCCAGCAAGACTAAAATGTCAGATGCCCCGCATATAAGCAGCTGCGCCAGTCTGACCTGTAGGCGATAAAAGTAACAATATTCTACTTTGTACGGGAACAGGGGGAGAAATTAAATTAAAATGTTTAGACTGGGTGGTGAACTTTTGATTGCTTTTCTAATAATCACTGGTGTTTGCATCTTTCAGTGGGATTTATAAATAATCACGTTTATTTGAGGTTGTTGTGCCGACTGAGAGGCAAGCTGCATTCAGGCTCTTGCACTGCAATCTTCGCTAATCATTTTTGTTTACACCTTAGAAATTCTGCAACTTTATTCGGTCTAAGTTCTTTCATGTTCTGTATTGGAATCCTTCAGTAACAAAGGATACAAGTGGGTGAACAATGAAGCTAAAACAGAGCAGGTGAAATATGTAAACTCAAGGTGAAAAAGCAGGTATTTTCGCCACCTTAGAGACGATCAGACTCCAGCTTGAGTCAGAGCAAGATATTGACTCCATGTAGCCTAATCCCAGTAGCCTTACCCTCTCTGCCACATCAATGTACAGTTTATAACCAAATATACTAGAACATCTGGGTCATTCCATTATTATCTGTAGGGTTTGATATGAAACTGGCCCACCTCTTCCAGCTACAACAGCCTCAACAATAGTAAAACGCAGGTCCCTTTCAGTTTTAATTGGATTCTGATAACCCAGATAGAATTATGCTAGAAGTAATTAATCACACACATTTTTTGTAAGCACTTTTAAAACACACAAGCAGACTCACAGACACACAAGCGCTGCACACAGGACTGTGGCATGGTGATCAATCAACCAGGACAATGTTCCAAACACTCCATGGCTGCCTTTATCAACAGTCTAATTTGTTTCCCTCAGCACCTCAAACATTATGAGTCCTCACACATTTAGCCCCACACCTTTCCCTTTTATCTCCCTACCCACCACTTAATACAGCAATTAGAGAGATGAGGATGCTGCAGCTTCTCATTAACTCTTGCCAGTTCAGGGTAGTCGCCACAATCACAGACTGTAACCTGCAGCCTGCTGTGACAGCTACAGCATCAGTAGCCAAGGCAACAGCTTCTGCAGCTCAGTTTCCTTCTCTCTCTCCCTCCGCTCAGTTCTCCTTCACCATCCCATCTTCTTATCTGTTCTCTCATGTTCGGCCATTATTTCCTCACTACTTTCCTGCTTTTTCATGCTCAACTCTTGTCTTTTGCTTTTCTCCTCTGTCGTCTTGACTTACCTGCTCTTGTCCATTACTGTCTGCTCTCCAAACGTTAGACTAGTTCTCCTTCCTGGTTTATTGTCTCTTGTTTAGTATTCACAGGCTCATATTGTCCTTTCATAGCAGCAGAACCCCCCCAAGACGCTTATAGTCCAATGTCTAACTATCCTTCATAACTGAACTTGTGGCTCTCTGTTGGAGCAATTGTGTGTGTCTGTGTGCTGCATATGTCAAGCCTGTGAGAGTGTGTGGACATCACACCTCAGCTGCAGTTGACAGACAAACACATCATGTCACATGAGCAGCATATACTATTTCTAGTTTGGGCTGAGCCCCTTATGTAACCCTAACTGGGATTAGAGTTTGTATTAATACGTTGGCCATTGATTTATTTATTTATTTTCTCTACTCATGCCTCTATCTTTAGATGACCACTACTATTGTGGGCTGCCAGGGAGCAGACTGATAGATCTGCTTTCTGGAGATCCGCATAGGGTCTAATCCCCTTTTGGCCTGAATTTGCCTGGCCTGAATCATAGGGCAGGGCAAGTTGAAAAACCTAATGGGAACTGGAGCTTATGAAAAAACAGATAAAAAAAATTAAAGTTGATGCCTTTTTTCAGAAGCTTCTGCATAAATATTCAGTTCAAAAGCTTGAAAATTTGTTATTTAATATTCCTCCCTGCAATGAGCTCAATGGTTTGAAGGGCTCAAATTAGACTCCAATGAGACACGAACTTACTCAGCATACTCAGAAATGTCTGTTCATATATTTTTAGATTAGCTAATCATGAATGTTTAATTTTATAGATACAACTTTAGAGGATTCTTATTACCTCCTCCCTGCTGATCTTAGATTATTCTGAAAAGTTAAAAGCCAAACCAAAAATAATGCAGCCCAAGTAAAACCATTCTTTACATGGATATGAAGAATAAAAATTGATGGGAAGACTGAAGATGAAGCTGTTTGTAATAAGATCAAATTCACTGAAGAGATGGAAAATATAAACAATGGCAGCTGAAAAGGTAGCTGAGGTGTTTGTGTGCAGGAGTGACCTTCCTGCTGCATTCATCAGTGTTTCTGTGTGCAGCGGCTGGATTTGCCTGAAGCCCTCTGTGCCTCCACATTGCAGGGTAACAGCATGGGGAGATTTATTTATTTGATTATTGCCCAGCAAGCTGGCATGTCCTCTTGATCGATGGCTGTTGTGTCCCAGCAGCCGCTGGGCTGTAAGTCTCTCTGGCACAAAACAGCTTGAAGGACAGCTCTGTTGAGACTCTAGTTACTCTCTTTCACCTTTTCTGTTTGTCTTCACTTTCTCCTTCCCAACACCACCCTGTATCACTTGCTCCCATCCATTACTCACAACTAAAATTTATACTGCCTCCCCCATTTTTCCAATATTGTTATTTTTCTTTTTTTTCTGATGCAAATGTGTCTTGTGACCTTCGGCAGCTTAATGTGAGTAGCGGGAGTGTGCTGGAGTGTATTTATGTGCACTATGCATGAGTGCCTCTGCATCCGTGTGAAGATGAAAGGGATAGCCACCCTCTGTTCTGCCTGAGCAACTCTCGCTGGGTGACCTCGCCTTTATCGCATCTGATCTTGCGCACACACTCTAGTTAAGTCCCTGCTCTCCTGTCTTTGGCAGCCTAACCACAGACATTAGGAGTAGTGTGTTCACTGAGATGGGAAGGAAAACACGGGATGGGTTCTGGCTCCATGCCAGTAGGTGTGTGCAAAGATAAAAAGAAAATGGCACAAGAAGCAACTGGTGAGCAGAGATTGTGTTTGTGCTTTTTTTTTTTATAGATGTATTGAATTTAACTGCAATCCAAATGTGACAGTGGAAATTGAAGCTTTCCACACGGAACAGCGGGCATTGTGACTAAAAGTTTTTTCCAATGTCTTTCAGTCATCTTGCTCTGTGACTAATTTGAAACGGGGACACAATATACCCGTGATGTGCCGAATGTAAGTGTCTCTGCTCTTGTAATATATCTTAGTCACCATGTGGGTGTGCAGTTAAATTCAATACATCTATAAA
>JBAJHY010000014.1:13085691-13095916 GCA_037177095.1 Craterocephalus marjoriae | reverse complement strand
TAATATACGAACTCTGGTAGTAGTATGGGTCGGAGGTCAGTATTTCATTCTAGCTTACGGGTTGACTGTGTTTTTATCTATTTTTATTATTTTCTATTTTCATTTATTCTTTTGGAGTTATTTGTGGCTTTCCTCATCTCAGTACATCTTAAGAACAAAGACAGACTTGTAAGAAGATACTGTAATGGTAAATGAGGCCCATTGGGTTTCTATATTTAGGGAATCAAATGTGAGATTTAAAAAGCTGCATGCTGCTGATCTGATTTGTGCTTCTGTCTTGTGTATGTAATAGCTTTTAAATGTTCACTATATCACTTGAATCTGTCTGTCCACAGTCCAAAAAAGCTTCCTGGCTGAGTTTTTACCGATAACATTATCAGTCCACACAGGCAAAGGCCCAGATATTTGTTCTTTTCTGACAGTCACCTCAGTGTAAAATTACTGGCATGACAAATTGATAACTTAGTCTGAAGAGGGGATTTTTTTTTTTATGCTGCAAATTTTTCTTACACAAGTGGATGTGCAATAACTCTCAATGATGTGATGAATCCCAATGATGAAATACAGCACAAGTTATTCCATTAATGTTAGGATGTTAAATAAATAAAACGACATTGTGTTAAAAGCAATCCTCCATGAATTACTGTGAATGATTGCTTCATAATGATGTTCTCAAGAAATTCTGATTGTTCAGTGATACAGGATGTAAATCCTCCATCTAAAGAGCATTCATTTCCTCTCGCAGCATGAGTGAGAATCCTCAAACAATAAGCCATTACTGGCAGCCAGCCTTGTTTGCACAGCCGGACTTGAAACTGTTCCAGGGATGAGCCAGTGAGCCAGAACCAGGCTGGGTGACAGGAGGGAGGTAGGCCTCATGAGACAGTGTGACACCGTAGTCAGGGTGGGTGTAACATCATTTCAGCAGACCCACACTTGACCCACATGTGTAGGTCTGCTACTGCTACCAAGAAATGAATAGAAATGAATAGTCACTGAAAATCTGCTGTATATTGATACATTTTCCATATTTTTCTTCCCACCGTGGATAATATTGGACAATTTGTTGGCAGCTTTAATGTTTCCTTTCAAGACCTTTGGAATGAAAAGTTGTGAAGTTTGATTTATCAATAGTATTTCACTGCCTTCATGTGATTTATGAATACTTGTAAATAGAAAGTTGTACTGTGATAAGAAAATCGCTAGGTGCCTTTTGATGTGACCCGAAAATATGAAACATGTGTCAGAAATGGTTTTGATCAGCAGTTAAGGAGGTTATTGCTGAAAATAGCAGACAAACCTGGCTCATCCTGTCTCTTTGGTCCTTGAGAGAAGTTCAGAACTAGTGGAAGGTTTAAATGGAAAGCAATACAGATGTATACGAAATGAATATGAGGTGATTTGCTAACCAGCAGAAAAGCAAACCTTTTCTTTAATCTGTACCAGCCCCCATCATGCACTTGATTGAAGCATGTCAATAAAGAACGATAGAGGAAGAATATTTTGGGTATTTTCCATTGAGGCCTGAGTGCTGACATACTACACAGAGATGCCTACTCTACAACAATACACCGAGGACTTGAAAAGAAAATTGTAATGTTTGCATTAGGAATAATAAATCCTGCAATGTTGGCATTGTCATTGTGTGTATCCCATTATGCTGACTTCAGCATTTTAGGTCGAGGCAATGTATCCAAACAGAGCTGCTACCATGACGGCAGACTCTTGGTCTATAATGTCAGCCTCAGCCTCTTTTATCTCTCCCATAAATAGCACTGGGTCTATCGCAGCACCACAAATACTTGAGACAGAAGAGACAAATGAATATGCCTGGTGTGAATTGAAGGTATCCAAATGAAAAAAAAAAAAATTTCTAGTTCAAGTTAATTCCTTAAGAGGTTGTTGTGTAATTAGCTCTCAGCTTTGAAGTTGCGCAGTATGATCTATTTTTTTCCACCGTCCACATCTCAGCTGGAGTTCCCAGGGGCAAACTGTACTCAGCTACATCCCTGTTCATCTAAATGATAGGCACCTGGACCGTTGTTGTAAATACATAATTAAATCAAAACACATGGTGATGGACTACCGTGGTAATGCACGAAGAATACAGGAAGAGAACCAAGGGCAACCTGATGATTTGTACCAATACAGTAGGTAAGCTACAACAGATCAGAAAGCACAGTGATAAATTCATCTGCAGAGAGAAAGACAGAGCAGCTGTCCGGATTTAGGACAGTTGCAGGGACGAAATGAGTGTCTGCAAAAAAAATGTAATGCTACTTTCCAGGCAGCCATTAGTAATTAGCCTTCTTGCTCAATGCACTGAGGGGATCCTCTTCCTTTTACTACCATCCCTCATCATTAGGAACTGCAAGCAAAGTTGCAAGCACCAACACGGCTGTGGTGTAATGACTCTGCAACAGTGGCTCATTGTCCTTTTCCTCCACAGTTTCTTTTAATGGTCATTTTACAATTTTTGACTCCATGTTTTTAGAACTGCTGAAGAGGCACGTAGAGGATGTAGGTCAGGTGTGTCCAAAGTCGGTCCTCGAGGGCCACAATCCTGCAGGTTTTCCATGTATCCCTGCTCCAACACACCTGACTCAAATTTAATGGATCCAGCAGCAAATTAAGTTCTGCACAATGATTGAATAATTTGTAGGGGTCTAAAGATTTATCTAGTACATTGATATATCGTTTTAAATTCCTATCATTCAACAGCATTGATATGTGCTCGGCAAGTTTGTAGTAAAATCAATATTTACCCATCTACTATCAATATAAAAAGTATTTATTGATTCTATTGATATTCAGAAATACTTAGGATCAAAGCTCTTTTTTATGTTGAGAGAATAGTGGGAGTAGCAGGTTATTAAAATATTGTTTGCACTAACTGTACCTTCATTAATAAATGTGTTTAAATGTTTAAAATAGCCCCTGTTGATTCAACTTGGAGAGGTGAACTTAATAAAAACAAAAAAGGTTGTGAATGGATTTGCTATAAATTATAGTTTCTTGTTTTGTTTATACCCATATTTTTAATTTATACTTGATTCCTTACAAGAAACTAAGATTCTTCTTACTGAGAAACTTCCCTGCACTGTCCAGCATCCAGGTATTTCTGACAATCACACTGGTTGGATTTTTTAAGGTAGTTGTTGACAGATATACTGAATCGATTTCAAGTCACTGAATCATTTCGGATCGACTCGTTCTAACTGAACTAGAATCATTCATGAATCGTATCGTAACCATAAACCCTAATATGAATCGAATCGTCGTTAAAATGAATCATTACACATCTAGTGAATAATAATAATAATAATAATAATAAAATGTAAATAATGATAATTAGATTGACATATAAAGATCACTTTATCAAATTAATGTTACAGAATGCTTTACAGATCATAAACTGATTAAAATCATTGACAACAAAAGATAGAGAATAAATAAAAACCACTGTAACTTTGTTTTAAAACATTAGTTTGTCACAAAGACGAAGCAAACTCACAATAACAAGAAACATCCCCAACCTGCATAAATAAATACAGATGTCTTTTCATTAACTGTTCGCATGGCTAGCACTACTCACTGATTGTTAGCTGTAAATTATGCATGTAAAGGGCTTCATAGTGAGACAAACAGCTAATGTTTTATCTAGGTTTATTATATTTATGCTGCTTTAGTCCCACTGAATGTGTCAGATGCAGTCATTTGTACTGAGTGATTACCATTACCTAAGCTTACATAAAACATGCTTTTTGCTTCTTGCATTTCTTTAAAAACAAAAACCAGCTCAGTCTGTGTGAAACCTCAGTGACCAAACTGAAGCAACAGGTGATGTTGTCGTACTTTACGTCTTGATTCCCAGGGAACCAGCCGAACTGTCCCTTTAAATGCTCTGACTTCTCAGATCATGTGGGAAATAGAGATATTTGTCCTTGTTGAGGGTTTTGCTTTCCACTGTAATTTCCGTGTCTGTCAGACTCTGATGTTTTTGTTTACGAGGGTTTCTTCTGCGCGCGTTGTTGTGTGTTTGTGTGTTAGCTGGAGGCGTACCCCACCTGTGTGTGTGCGTAATCACAGAACAGTGTGTGTTCAGTTTTTCTGGAGGACAGAGGGAGGGAGGGTTTGCCAGACGTGGAAATGAGAAAACAAAGTGGAGAGCATGTATTTGTGCTGGTGGGAGGCAGAACGGAGCCAAAGCTTAAAGTTTGTGGTAAAATCTCCGCGTGCAGATCAGATCAGCCAGCTTCATTACCTGCATCCCTACATTTCATGATTTACTTTTACTTAAATAAGCATGTAAAGCAGGTGGGGTGCAGTATTTTACCCTGACTTGGTTGGCTGCACTGCAGCAGATTTTGGCCGACTTTCTTATTTTCTGCCATGCAGCTGCACATCATGAAGAACCCCCTTCTGTGTCATGGTACGAGGTGAAGACGGGGTTCATTATACTCCCGAACATGTGTGTTTGTGTGCGTTTGTCTAGCTTTAAATGTTACCCAATAACCATCCTTCCACGCTCACTTCTCTGAATAAATAGTTTGACAGCAGATGCATGCAGCTGCTAATCTTTTACTAATCACCTCAGTCAAGATTTCACAGCATGAAATCTCACTTTTCAAACACATTTCCTCCTTCCCCCCCCCCCCCGCACACACACAGATCGCCCTTCATTCTAATCAGAGAACGTTTTCCATTACGTGTCTAACGCCCACTTTGATCTGCAGAACCTGGCTCTTCCCGTTTAAAGAAACCTAACCCAACACCTCACCCCCTCCATTTCCACCCGCTTGCTTCCTCTCTGCCCGTCGTCGCTGCTTTCGGCTGCAGCCGCAGTGAAAGCCGGAGCGACTGGGCTCGGTGGAGGCGGGAACCGAGCTGCGAGTGAAGGAAGCACTTTATGTTTTTGCGTTTGAAAAATTCAAAATCTTTTGCGAGATTTTGAATTTGACAGCGAGCTGATTTGTGGACAGCCCACGTTCATAGTGTGTGTTACTAATCCTTCCCATTCTCTCCTCCGTTCTCCACCATCCCCACCTGCCTATTGGATGGCCGTAGAAGAGCCCACCTGTCGGCAAGGTTTGTCCCCTTTCTGTCTCCTCAGCTCACACTTTGAGCAAGGCAGCACTGCGCCGCCTCACTGCCTGCCCATCATCATGAACATCCTGCTGCTTTGGAAGACATGTACATTGGTTCTGGCTGGTTGTGTTAACGTATGGAGTCAGGATAGGGACAAAAGTTTCCTAACTAACAAGAAGGACAGATAAGACGTTCAATTCTGGCTGTACGTCAAATACAGACTTTTATTTAAACTCTTATTAGATTTATTTTTTCTTTATGACTTATAAAATATTTTCTGACTTGTTAAATGTCAAATGTTATTTTACTGATAATTCACTGATAATACTTTTGTTTCTCACTTTCATGTGGTTCTGACACAAACAGAGAGAAGCAGGGTTTGTTTTTCACGAGTGTTTATGTGTATATGTTGATTTTTATGTGTATTTTACTCTCTTACGTAGCTTGTCTCCCTAAAAGCACTACAGCTTTTATTCTCAGGTCTTCTACTCAGGTTTTTGTTTGGTTAGGGGAGGGGCGATGGGGATTTTTGTGTTCTCTTGTGTTCTGTAAAAGAAAATGATTGTCTCTACTTATATGATTGTCCTCACATTATCTTCAATAAAAAGATAATACAAAATTAACTAGACCATAGCTGGACTATAGTGAACCACAGCGTAACTGGACTGTCTGTAAAGGTGAATGACGGTGATCTTGTTGTGAATTGATGCTGTGTAAATGAAGTTAAAAACAAATTCTCTTCAGATTCAGAAACTTTACTAATCTAATAAAAATTTTATTAATTTCAGACCTCCAGTTTAGCGTCCAGGGAGAGAATAAATGAAAGTGCATCAACTATCAAACACAGATGATGCAAGGGTCCAGAGGCCCAAGGAGGAGGAAGGAATCTTGCTAATCTGATATGGGATCAGTCTGGTCTTCCTGAGGAGGTCTGCTGGGTTCTGGTCTAATAACACGGACAAGGAAGTTGTCCTGACTCATTTTTACTCCTCTGGTTCCTCAAAGTTGAGGAATAAAACCCTTCCTGGCAGGAAGATCAGAACAAGCACAGGAATAGAAATGTTCAGGTCGGAGCTCCTCGTAAGTAAACAGGTGATCATGTGATGCTCTGCAGGTTTACTGCACAGGACGAATCTTCATGCTGATCTGCTTCAGCGAGTAGTCGTAGCCCTTCCAGCTGGACCAGCTCACTCCAACAGCATACAGCGCTCCGTCCTGCCCCCACCGGTAGACCCCTGTTGGGTTGGCAGAGTGACACTTCTCGTACCAGAAGCCCCCCAGGAAGGACCTGGCGCAGTTGGTGTCCCAGACGTCCTGGTCTTTGTCCAGGGTGGAGAACTTCTGCTCATTGTGAACAACCAGAGAGTCTCCTGCATGGACACGAATGGGAAACAAAAACTTCTAATCAAGTCAACTTTATTTAAATCACATTTAAAAACAACAAATGTTGACCAAAGTGCTACAACTGAGAGCAATAAAACAGAAATAAAATTAGAGATAAAGAAGAATTAAAGAATAAAACAGAAGTAAGAGGAATAAAAGGCTATAATAAGAAAAACATTAAACAAACTATTGGTAGAGAAAAGAAAAAAGCCAATAAGCTCAGTCTGGTTTAAAAGCAAGAGAATAAAAATAAGTCTTTAAACAAGATTTAGAAATGTTGGTGAGGTTCTGATATGACGGGGGAAGCTGACCTTAGCGATCTAACGGGAGCATGAGAGGTTAGGAGATCAGAAAGGTAAGAAGGGGCCAGCTCATTTAAAGACTTCAAAACAAACTATAAAATCGACTCTAAAACTAACAGGATGCCAATACGAAGAAGCCAGAACCGGTGTAATGTGCTCCTCACTCCGAGTGCCTGTTAACAACCTGGCCGCAGCATGTTGGACCAGCTGCAGGCGGAGGGTAAGGGACCGGCTCACACCTGAATAAAGACTGCTGCAATAGTCGAGTCTGGATGATATAAAAGCATGGATAACTCTCAAAATCAGAAGAAGAGGGAAAGCCCTTGACTTTTCGAGACTTCCAAGCTGATAAAAGCTGGCTCTGACCACAAAAAAAGTTCTGTCAAAAATGCCCTTCCAGGTTCTTATGGAGGATTTAGTATACAGATGCAGGGAGCCAAGATCAATGTTTGGGTGAATTCCGGTATAGCAACCTGGGGGCCCGAGCAGCAAAACTATAACAGTTTTGTAAACTACAGAAACTTCCGTAGTTTACCATTTTCCTCCTGGTCTCTAACCTGAAGCCCAACTCGACCAGTAACCCCCAACCCGAACCCCCTAACCGACTAGCCCAACGCTAAACCCCCAACATGAACCACCAATCCCAAACCCTCTAGTCCAAACCCTAGCCTGAACACTAAACCCCTAAACCCCCAGCCCCCAACCCGGAGCTACGGGAGATCATGGAATGACCCGGAAGTCATTCTGTGATCGATACGCCTAAGAAACCTCCTAACCCCAGACACATTCTGGTCTCAAGAGGCTGTGCGCTGCCTGTTCTTGATGCCACACAGTAAACTAACGAATGATATCCACAAACAGTAAACCTCAGGTCACCCGCCTCAATTCTATCCTCAGCATCAGCGAGGTAAGACAGTAATCATGTCAAATCCAACCTCATAGCCCGAACCCCTGAAACCAAACCCCCTGACCCGGAGCCCTGCAGGAATGTCCTCGTGTCTCTGAGCTGGTACCCACCTGCTCCTCCATCAGTGAATCCAGTCACATGCAGTCTGTATCCTTCAGACTCCGAGTCAACGGAGAACGAGGAGTAACGAGCAAACACTTTGTTTCCTTCAAAGTCCTCCATGTCCACCAGCAGCTCGTACTTCTTCCTCTGTGTGAGGTGGAAGAGACTCTCCAGACCTGAAACACAGAGAAACAGGAACTCATGTCTCAGAGTTTCTGCTTCCTCATCGGCCCCTGTTTCTATCTGGACTATAAGTGTGAACAGGAGCGGCCCCAGGTACGAGCCCTGGGGAACACCTCTGGTCTCACCAAGAAGCCCCCTCCCCCCCTCCCGCATATCATATCTATCGTATCGCATTTATAGAATAGTAGCACATTCATGGTATGATACCACACCTATTGTATCATATTTTGTCAATTGTACTGCATCATATCATATCACATCACATCTATGGCACTGAATCTGTCCTAACAAAGCTTTTCCTATCGCCTGGTGAGTCTGAGTGTGGACTGGCTCTACTGGGGTTGGGAGCCTCAGCCCAGTGGCCCTCACTCTCTCCATCTCCTTCTCCAGACTTTTGGTTTTGGGCTTCACTTCAGCATACACAGGTGTGCTGGTGCTGTTATCCAGCTCACCAATGCTGTATCGTCTTTGGAGCTTTTTATATTGTGGAGCTCCCATGCAATCAGTTTGAGAAGTACAGGTGGGCAAGCATGATCCCTTGTCTCCCCTTGGTTCTCGTGACTCAAGGCTGGTGGATCGTATTCGCGTGGTTTTGATCTCTAATGTCTGAGGTCTCCTTGTGGCACCTTGGGGATGAGGGACTTTGGAGACTGCTGGAGGGGTTTTTGAGATGGTTCTTTCTGTGCCTCTGTTTTGTGTCTCTGTTGTGGTGCCAACTGGGGTGTCAGGTAGTCGCATGCCCCTACACATTCGCTTACAGTCACAACTGCGTCGCTGCTCTCTGGAGATACCTGGGGCCTTAAGAACAGGACTGGTGCGGAGCTGGCAGGCACAAGGAGTGCCGGCGGGCACAGGTGAGGACCCTTGAGGCAAAAATTCTCCCTGTGATGATTTGGGTTTCAGCAGCTCCTCTAAAAACTCTAGTTCATACTGGCGAACCTTCTGCAGCTGAGCCCTTCGCTCATCCGTCTCTCTTCGCATCCTTGCTGGAAATGTAGCTGAAAGAAGGTTTCTAAAGCTCAAGAAAGGGGCACTAAGTTGGGACTTCCCTTTACCACTGCTGTGCTTCTTTGAATCTCTAGCTGGAAGGGTGGAGACTTTATCTGCAGAGGGGCTTGTGGTTGTTAGGTCATCTAAGATAGGTAAGGATTTCACATGACCTTTCTGTGACTCGGGATGGGATTTGCTTTGGGCACTCTCAGTCTTACTTTCAGCTGTTTCCTTTCTTTCTACTTTTACAGGCAAATGAGGAGAGAACTTGGTTTGTATTTGTGGGCTGGGTTTTGCCAAGCCAGGATCTGCTCCAACTCTTACTGTGTTTTCTTTGCTTTCTTTGCTGTTGGCCAACTGGAGGCCTTTGGCTCGAAGACGCTCATCATCTGTGGGAGAGGAGGACTGAAACACTACTATCTTCTGAACCTGTGGGTCTTTTAGCCTTAATTGAGGTGCAGGCTCCTGCTTCACTGGGCATGTGCAGAAAAGGTCGTCAACTGGCAGAAATTCAGTGGAGCTTAAAGGCTTCATGGTCTCGCTAGAGGCAGTCTTGGCATCTTGGCACATTATAGTGGGAGAAATCTTGGCAGAAGAATTTCTGTCTACAGGCAAGATGATAGGTAAGGCTTTGTTTATTGCGTCTGTATTTGGAGTCGCTCCTGTCTTCTCCTTTATACCGTCAGGGATATTTTGGCTAAGTGTTTCCCCAGAAGAATTTGACAATTTCTGATCTGAATTGACTTGAGCTGTTAGCAAAGCATCACACACTTGAAGTTCTTTAGGTGGTTTAGATGGGGGATCCTGGGTTTTTGCTTTAGCTGATTCAGGAATTGCTTTAAGTTCTGCTTTGTGTTCAGTCTGAGTAGTGTCTGGAGTGCTCCCCTGTTCTGTCACAACACTGAGTATTGCTGAATCTTGGCTGGGGCTGACTTTAAAGGGAACAGTCTTGCTAAGGATTACTTGCTTGGGTGGACAGCCAGCACGTATCTGACCTACAGAGAAAGCCCCTGTCCCTATGGTTTTTGCAGTGCAGCCGGGGATAGCCAGAGGGAAGTCACGGCGGCAAAGAATACGCTCCTTGTTGATATGGTGAGCCAATAGATATGCCTGGTTCTGGTTTTGCTTCATTGCTGACACCATCTCAGAGACATCTGTCAATTCAGAGGAATTGGTCTCATGACCTGAATCCAATGATGACTCAGGTGTTATGGCAGCTAGGACAATCAACCCTGGGGAGGACAGCAACATAATTCACTGTTAGTATAAT
>JBAJHY010000014.1:10965344-10979156 GCA_037177095.1 Craterocephalus marjoriae | reverse complement strand
ATTTCATGTACAAGACAATCCAGGTGCTTTACACTGCAGAAAAAATATATCTCAAAAACATAAAAAGAAAGAAACGATAATAATAATTAGATAATCTGATTTCCTGCAGCTGGAGGAAGAAAAAGTTGCCACAGTTGCACATTTTCTGTCAACAACTGTTATCCCGCACCAAGGATGTGTGAGGAGGGTCCCATATGCTTCACCCACTGTACGTCTGTATTAGGCTGTGAGAGGCGGAGGAGGCCCTTCATCGCCTGTGGGGGAGGTCTGAGATGAGGCAGTCAGAGGGTGTTTGGGGGGATCAGGGGGATTCATTGTCAGCTCAGTAATTATCAGATTTGTCAAACCCACAGCAGCAACACACACACAAACAAACACACACACATAGCCATGTTAACCAGCCGTGGGCCAGTTTGAGGCTGAGAGAGGAGAGCAGTTACTGGGACAAGCTGACAGGCCGGCCCCCAGGGGAAGACGATAAGCAGCCCTGCTCTGACAGCTGCTTAGTGTTAGATTCTTCCTGCTCAGAAACACTCATTCAAACGCACTCTCACAGCAGCTCTGATGCAACAGACTTCAACATGGTAAATGTGCAGCGTTTGAATCACATCCATATGTTCATGTGAAGACAGCTGCGTCATCCCCAGTTAAAGGATTTCTTCTGAGCGGGAGGTGACGGGAGCAGAGGAAACAGGAACCATAGTTGATTTTGCTCACAATAGCATGAAGGCACAATAGAAGCAGTATATCACCAAGACTGTCAATATATTTAAAAGCAACCCACAAACAATTAGCTGAAAGGGCAGCAAGGTTTCATGGCTGTGGGCCTCCGCTCTTCGGGCTAGTGGAGATAAACTGTCCACCCACGTTCAGATAGCAGCTGGTAATTCTGAACAGAGAATACATTCACAGACTCCTGTGGATTTCCGCCTGACCTTTAAGTGTGTCCCCCCAAAAATAAACCACATGCTGGGCCATTCCGCTAGTCACAGGATGGTTTATGACTTCTTGAATGTGGGAAATGTCGCCCAATAGTTTGTCTTTATGGCCATATAGAGTTACGTAGTTTGTTCATTTCATGGTTTACATTATGTGCCGTATAGGCCAGCCAGCTGCTTCCCTTGATCCTGAATGATGTCAAGCCAAATGTTTACTTTCAGTTCAACTTCCCAAGATGCATTTGCTGTTTTTTGGTGCTTCCTTTACAAACTTTCCTTTCTTGCATATGCTCTTTCCTTTTACAATGCGCCTCTACTTCTGCAGGTCCACTGTAAGGTGTAAAGCTGCACAATATTGTTTTGAGTCTGAAATGCATTTCTCTTTGTGCATGCTGTTCACCTCACGGTTTCTGCCACTAGACATGACTACACAACGCGGGTAAACATAGGAAGTGGAAGTTCCCTTCCTCCCCACATAATATTGAGACCTCGCATTCTGACCACAAACCAGCCCAGCATGTTACCCGGAAGCCTTTGCAGAAAGACACCAAGTCTTCCTCACTAAAATGGTGTCTACACAGGGTGTCAAAAAGTTGGCCTCAGAAGTCTAAATCAGCACCTCTGTTTCCACCCTGCTGCAAACATGCATTTCTGTGGAATTTTGCGTTTTTTTTTTTTTTTGCAGAAGTTAATGGCTTGATTAACACCCATGAATAAGTGAGATTGAAAAGAACAAAAGAAGCAAAAACCAAAGCAACATTTGTGCCTTGAGATTCTCAAGTTTAATAGCTCCACCCCTTCCACTAACTTATCTCCAGTGTCTCAACAACATTGCACCACTTGGTTGCTGCATTGCATACATCTTTTCCCAACATCTCATATTTCACCAAATGCAAGCGCCGCTTCAAAATGCTCTCACATTTGACACCAGATTTCTACAGTGCTCCAACCAGCCTTACAAACTTCTAAAATATGGGTGTGTAACAGAAACTAAGCAGGCGTGTGGGTTGCTGTCATGAGTGTGTATGCGTGTGCATACACAGATATCTTTGCAGCATGTGAGAAGGTTTCAGGGCCTGTCCAAACATCCACCTGGCAGGAAAAACAGGAATAGGACTTGTCACCTGGTGATTGCACAACACTGCTGAGGATTCACACTGTGCTTAAAAAGGTCTGGGATTCCTCTGTGGCTCAAAACGCAGAGGACAGGCCACAATGCAAAGAAGCTCAAATAAAACCCTGAATATATGTCAAGGTTAGTTCAGCTAACAACATATTGTGAATACTTTGGTTGCAGCATGCTTAAGTTTTTATGTTTGTCCAGTTCTATCATGACAACCTATAAGCTAATCTAAAAGGACAAAGTACATCTTGACGTGTGATGTTGGTTTCCAGTGCTTTAGCCACCTCCATTGAAGTTTTGTTTTCTGACAGGACCTGCAGAACGAGTGGCATGGGCAGTACAGCCCTACAGAGGAAGTCTTTAACTCAGTCATAAACCTGCTGCAGCTGTCTGCGCTGATGAGGAACAAAAAAAAAAACACTAATAGGAGCGCTTTGGTAAAATAATTACCACAACTAGATGTTATGGAGGTTATACTGTATAGCACTCAGTGTTCCCCTTTCTAATAAAAACTGCAAACAGATTGTGATAAAAGATAAGATAAGTAGAACTTTTCATTTGTGCAGCTTTGAAAAAAGACACTGACCAAAAGTTTTTAGGGTCTCTAATAACAGCCACTTGTACTCATCTGTAACTGGGTCAACACACATAGACAGTGAATAGAAATACAATCAACGGCCACACCATTTAGAGAAGTTTTGAGTTTATTTTTTTTAAATAGTGCCTTTTTTATTCAACACATTTCTTTAATAAACACCAAAAATCTATTTTACCACATAAGTTCCACTAGTAATATAAGATAATTGTTAAGATGGGGATATGGGGAGACATTTCCACAACTTGAAATTATGTCACATTCAAGTTTGATTTCAGGCAACTTCTGCACATTCTTTAACATTCTTATGATTTCTTTTTCCAAATATTGTAGTGTGATTACCGCTCTCAATTACAGCTCTATCATCTGTTAGAATGATATTGAAGAAAAAATAAATCAGAAGGTATATTACAGAAAAAGGACCACAAAGTGAGCGCAGGTGTATCAGTCCTGTGCAGACAGTATGACTCAAACAGAGATAAGATCAAGATGGGAGCAAGATACTCAACTGACAGGCAGGTAAATAGTGGAATCTGAAGATGAAAAGATACAGTTTGGGGTCTGTTCTGGCTTTTACACCTCTCGGTTTTTGTTACCGCCTTCAGGCAGTTTCTCTGTCTCTGGTTTGTGAGGAAGATGGTACAGAAGTTGACTCGGACGAGTTCTTCATGACCATACCTGACAACACCATGCTCATGGCCCTGGAGCCCGGGCAGACATGGAGACCACAGCCGGTATGTTGAGTGTGACATCACGTTTCTCACCCTACGGTTGGAGATATCATATCGTACATTTATAAACCCAGGTTTATTACCTTCAGGTTTATTACCTTACCAATATTACTGTAACAGTATGTGTCACTTCTGATTCACCCCCAGGGTGCCATCGTGCTCAAAGACCACAGCAAGCCTCGCACCGGCAAGGACATCGCGCGAGTCACCTTTGACCTTTACAAAATGAGCCCCAAGGATATGTTTGGCTCCCTGAGTGTGAAGGCCACGTTTCAAGGCCTGTACTCTGTGAGTGCCGACTTCCAGTGTCTGGGACCAAAGAAAATCCTCAGGTAAACACTGAGTGCCCATGATGGCCTACTAATGCATTTCTTTACACAGGTCAGGTGGAAGTGGTAATGAAGTACTTTCTGTAAGTAAAGCCGTCAATGAAACGCGTTAAATGGTCTTTTCAAACAAACAAAAAAGTTAAAGCATGAGAAAAAAGCATTTTATTCAACATTAAATTAGGGTCTGTGACTTGATGTTAAACTTTTATTGTACTAGTAGATTTTACTGTTGAAGGCAGTGATGGTGATACTAGTTTGATCTACTTCAAATAAATCTGCTCACTTTAATTCAATTACTAACTATGAACATACTTCTCTCTAAGTTATAATAAAATAGTATGATTGTAGCTTGCCGTAAAGAAAAAAGATTTAGATTTTATTACATTAATTTAAGAGAAAGCAACTTGGGATTTTATTTCACATTCAGAATAGGAGGGAAAAGGGTAAATGTGTTGGTAGGTAAATGTGTGTGTCTAGGTAAATGTGTGAAGGCTTTTATGTATTAAATCTGTTATTATGTAAAGCACTTTGTGCTGGCAAATGTCATGAAAAGCGCTTTATAAATTAATAGTTTAAAGTTGAATAACACAAAATGATAACACTTCTGTTGGTTCTATTTTTTTGTAGAGAAGCACTGCGCGTGGCCTCCACCCTCCTTCAGGCTGCCGGACACCTGCTCATCACATCTGCCTCCATGATCCGGCGGATTATCGAAGGTGCAGAGCTTTTGCAGCCACAAAGGGCAGAGTACACTGCAAGCTGGAATTAACAAGAACCCTTTTTATTCCAAAAGAAGAGCGGTGATATCCTTCACCTTTATGGCTCCAAGCCTGTTTGAGATGTTCTTAATTCACTCTCACTGAGTACCAACAGTATTGGATAAAAAAAATTTACTTCACCATGATACATGGAAATTAATTACTGAAGACAAGCCTCTTCAGAAGTTCCTGTTAGTAATATTTGTAGATTTATGCATTAAGAGGGTGATTGCTCCGTTGCTGACACTGGTACTCTGAATTCAACACTTTTCAGTACCTCATTTTAGATTTATTATTAAGGCTGCCACACGTTATTTATTTATTTTATTTCATTATCCATAAATCCTCTGATTATTCGATTGTTGCGTTGGCTGCCCTGGTGGAACATGAAGCTGCTGCGAAGGAGCAGAAATCCAGGGTAAAAGGACGACTTAAATGAATGTGCAAGTTTCCCACAGCCATCATGCTCTCTTGAATGATATACAGTTAATCAACATTACTGTGTGTTAATTTATTCACAATATCTTTAATACAGCAAATAAAGTGTTGTGTCAGAGGTTGATGATTTTATGCGACACAGGTTTTCCCGTTATGTCTGATATGTGCAGCGCTTTATTTAGGGTGAGATGTGGATGCGTACAATACCTTTATAGTGATAACATTTCAGGTTGTCTTTTTTTTTGAGAAAGCTACACCCATATTCACAATTATGTTAATCTTATATATTCATTATTCTTTCTTTGCTTCTCTTTCAGCCAACAAAACTCTTCTTGGAGGAGGTGGAGGTGAGTCACAACCTGTCTGACCCCCTTGTTGTTTAAATTTGAGTTTGCAAAGATACTTGCAGGCTTCATTTGTTATTAAAGGCACGTTTTTGTGTTACCGAATGTCTTCTTTGGACACCAGTTATATATAAATTGTTATATTAATTAAATGCAGCAGTGCAGTTTACCAGCCAAACATTGTCAGTATGATTTTAAAATCCTTTATCTGCCTGTAGTTTTCTTTGTGTTTGTTAGCAGGTAGCTCTTTGTCCTGGCAGGTGTTCGCAATGCTTTTGCATGCTGCTCAGTGTGTGTCTGTCTGCCTGTGTTTCTTCGTGTATTGAGTGGATTTTCTTGTCCCACCACAGGAGACACAGAGTTGCTGCTCAGCTCACCACAAAGTGTCCTTGTTCTGCATCTCCGTCCTTCCAACACGTTTATCTATCAGGACTGGCTAAGTGGAATTATTTCACTTTGGAGCCATAAAACGAATGAAACTATAGATTTTTCTTGCCACAGAGTCCTGTTGAAGCTCCGTCCTCCCAGCAGCACAAAGAGCTAATTTGCAAAATGTTATTTAATGTGGCGCGTTGGTGCAGAGCAGCCGGGGGGACGAACTTCTCCGCTTCTGGGCAGATTGAAGTTGACCTCCTTCTCCAACACAGAGAGTTTTAAATTGAACTCTTGACCCAGTTAGGAGGCACACCTCCATGCTGCCGTGTAAAATGATCCTACATTCATATAATAATGGGAGAATTCTTTTCCCAAAGTCTTTTTGAAGCCATAACAATGCAAATAAAGTTGTTATTTGTTGTGAATTGTCTGTGTGTGTTACCTTTTCTTTTTGCAGAGACCAACAATTCAAGATGAAAGTATCCGGAGCTGCAGCGCTTACCGCCCTGTTCTGCACCGGTAAGCACAAACATAATCAGTCACATGGGAGAAGGCTCAGATAAATGAAACAGTTTGAAACAGACTCCATGCAAAACCAAACATGTTTCCAGTTGATCATTTGCAAGAAAGAAGCCATATTACTGTACATGTTAATTTCCTTGTTTGCTTCGTTCCCTGTTTATTATCCGTCCTATTTTTAGTCGCCCTTATATAAAGATTTACATTTCAAATGCATCATAATTATTGGGGAAGTTGCTTTTTTACTTTGAACAAAAGAACTGATTTTACTTTTCTCTTTCTTTTCTATTGCAGTGGTGTCAGCATCTTTGAAAGGTAAAACCACATGCTTGTTTGGATGCTAACGCACAAGTTAAATGCCCTAAAAAACGAAATAAATGACTTTTTCTTGCAGTAAAAGAGGAACACAGGACAGCTTTCTTTGGCGAGCACGTTCACATTGACGTCCCGTCCTCGAATGTCTCGGAGGTTGTGTTCAAACCCAGGGCCCATGCGTCCTACGAGCTGCCGCTGATGCAAGCGGGCCAGGTGCTGAACAAATCCAAGGCCGAGCTCAACTCTTTGGGAGACCTGGTGCTGAAGGACGTGCAGGAGGAGGATGAGGGCGTGTACATCATCAGGGGCCAAAACTCCACCGTGGTCTACCGCCTCTTCCTCATTGTCAGGGGCAAGTTTCCTCTCTGTGAAAAGACAAGAAATGCTGCCTGAAGTCTGTAACATAAACTAATTTGTGTTGTTTTAAATCAAACTGGCTGGATTGACTCTGAGCTTGAGCGAGTTATGATTTGATTGTGGCGACTCGGCTGTTCTACATCCATCATAAAGTAATGAAGCCAACAAAATGCAGTCTGGTTGGCATTATAAACACGTCTCAGTTTGCTGAGGGAAGGAAATTTATGTTTGACACTTTCTTTGTCCAACATGCACTTTTACAAAGTACTCACAAGTGTTTAGGCTCCTCTGAAAAACGAGGAAATACTTTGACACATGGCTGCACATTTGCTGACCAAGGAGAAATCAGGATTTCTCCGGCTTGGAAAAACAACAACAAGAACAACAAAAAAGGCGAAACTAGAAACAAATTCAAGAGCACAGAGCTCCGCCAAGCCATCCTCTGTTTCTGTTTGTCGGTGAATGTGTGCATTGTTTATGAGTTAGAAGCACTCATGGTAAAATTATACCCATCTCACCAGAGGAAATAACCTTTTCGAACACTAGAATGCATGACTTTCACATTAGGAGAAATTAGCCATGCTCTATATTTTTGTTCTTCATGTTCATTTTGATATAAGCAAGCATTTCATAAAGTATGTTTGGTGCATTTTTGCCATTTCCTTTTTCTGGTCAATGGGTTATAGAACTGGAGAAAGTCATGTTATTTTCTACTTTGCATTTCCAAATTATTAAAGATATATTTTCATTGTCTGATTTCTAAGGTGCATCAAATGCAGTGTATCAGGTGAACTGAATATGGAAATAACCCCTGTTATAACCCCTGTGAGAATGTTTTCCTGTTTTGATAAATACAACATTAGTTTTTAAATTCTCCTAAACTCTCCATGTCTTGAGACGGAAACACTTTTTTTATTGTTTTATTACTGTAATTTTGTATATAAATTGATTTATAATGACAAAGTTATGTAGTGAGCATTAAACATTTAGGGGTTAACTATGTTTATTCCAGCGAGGATGAGCCAGAACACCCCTGACCTTCAATAAAAAGTATAAATCCTCCCCTCTGCCAAAGGAACTACAGGACTCCGCCAGTTTCTCAAATATATCATAAAAAATCATCCTTTAAAGTTAAAGGATATTTCAACCACTTCTAAAACTCTTTATTTGAACCTTTATCCCTCTGTTTTTGTGATCAGACTGCTCTGTGGAGCAGGTGGTGAGGTACGGTGAAACCTACACAATCCATCTGAAACAAGTGGAAGGCCCCATCACCCTGGAGTTCAGGTGCGCTCAGAGAAACTCACCTGCACCAAACATGGAGTCTTTGTCAGGTTGAAAAAGATTTACAATGATTTCTCTGTCTTCACTTGAAGGCCCAGTATGGTTAAAATCAACCAGACGGCCGTGGAGCACACATCCGAGCCTCCGCCGGTGGTTCTGTACAACCACACGGTCCTGGAAGACGACTACGTGGGACGGCTCAGTGTTTCCAGCAAGCAGGTGACTCTGCACTCGGTCAGGATGATGGACGAGGGGAGCTTCACCGTGCTGGACCATGAGGGAGAAACCAAGATGAGGAGCTGTCTGAACGTCAGAGGTGAGGCATTTTCATCTTCACCATTCCCACTTTAAATCAGTAATAAACATTTATCGGTCAGCTGACGCTCCTGGGCTCCAAATAATGAGAAAACCTCAAAGACAACATCGCTGAGACTCATATTTGCAGCATTCAGAGAAATCAGTTCAACAAAATGTTAAAATAAATCAAATAAATGAATTTAAATATGTACATTTACAGCATACAGTTATCCATATTTATTCCTTTGATCCTCCAGATCACCAGAGGTTCCTGCAGCTCGCCTATGGAGAAAACCTGAAGATGAAACTCTACCAACACTACTCCAAGGTCAACATCGTCTACAGGCCCAAATCAGACAACCAGGACAGAGTCATCGTGGACCAGGGGGTCCTGGCGACCTCGCTGGACCCTCAGCTGGAGGGCCGACTGACCGTGGAGGGCTCTGAGCTCACCATGAAGAAGCTCCACTCCACCGATGAGGGCGTTTTTAAAGTGACGGACCTGGCGGGGTTTCCTGTGGCTCACGTCTACGTCAGTGTTGAAGGTAAGAAGAAAGTAAACCCTGCTAATTCTGCACCAGTTAGATGGAAACACACATGACACAAGCTATGGGGCCATTATATGTAGCAATAATATTGACTTTGTGTGTCCGAATCTAAAATTGTGTGAGTGGAGTCGGGTTTGCAAATGCGTAAATAAATCTGCAAATGTGTGATGAGATTTGTGTGTTTATACAATAATCTGCATATATGTAAAAAAAAAAAAAATCCACAAATCTGCATTCAAAGTTGCAAATATGTAGCCCTAATCTGAATACACACAGACGAGAATGTCTGGAGTATTTTAGCTACAAGACCCAGAAATACAGTCAGATCATAGGTTACACGTCAAACGGCTTCTTGATTGTCTCTCTACACAGGAATTTTGCTAAAGTTCTGCCGTGGGAAATCCACAAATGTGTATCAGTGTTCGTATTAGGGGTGCCCAAAAAATCATTCTTCATCAAAATCGAGATTCTTGGTCATCAAGATTATGAATCGTTTAGAAAAAATACTTTTTAAAATTGTTTGCTTGATTACTTTCAAAGCTACTGCTTAGTGACAAAGGCATCGTAAGCATTGCAAAGTTAGCCAAATTTAAAGCATTTTATGATCAGAAATAATCAGTTTTCTTTCAGCTGATGAAATATTTCCTTAGAGCTGTTTCTGGCTTATAGAGGGATGGAGTTAGTTAGTATGTTTTTTTACTCAAAGAGGATCGAATGCTCACTGAGACTGGTTTGAATCAAGAAACAATACAGAATTGAATCGTCACCCCAAGAATTGAAATCGAATTGAATCGTGGGTTGCTCTAAGATTCACATGGGTTAGCATGCCCTGAGCTCAGGCTCACAGGCGGCCTCATTCCGGCTGCCTTTGGTTCTGCATGCTCTGTCCCTTTCGTGAGTTAATGTGAACTTCACCAAAGCAAGGAAACATGGCTGCAACAGCAAGATGGTGCTTATATCTGCTTGCTAGCGTGGGACTCGTGCATAAAGTGAAATTCAGCTGCGTCATCATGCTGCCTCCCATAAAAATAAGTTATATAGTGTGGTTTTTCAGCGTCAGAACAGCTCAGCGACGACTTTAGAAATGTACAAAATAAAAAAATAAAAAATAAATAAAAAAAATTAAAAATAAAAAAAAGAAGAAAAATAATGGCCCGAAATATGAACTATGTGGAAACATGAAGAGAAACAATAAAGTCAGACCATTCCTCTTTTGAAACTCCACAACTGGTCGAGGCTGAAGATCGCCACACGAGTAAAGGGCGACTCCACTGAATTTTGGAGCCCTAGACCGCAATCCTATCAAAAAACTACAAAACTTAAACTCTTAAGATCTGGACTCTAATGTTCTACACAAAAGGTAGATTAATAAAATCACAGCCTGATTCGTGAAACTTTTATTCTATTTGCAAAAATGCAAATTTACCAGATTTTTTGGCATCCAGTCCACATTACACCTGGTCCTGTTAAAAAAACTGAGACTATTCAAATCTGGACTAAAATATTTGTAATAAGTATGCAGATTCATAAAAACACAGTTTCTGATTTGTGAGACCTTTATTCTATTTGCAAAAATGTGAATAAAATTTGATGTTTTGGTTCTACTTTTCCAACATTTCAGTGTTATTATTATTATTATTATTATTATTATTATTATTATTATTATTATTATTATTATTTGTATGACTGGAATGATAACTCTGGGAGGTGTAGGGACGGGGGTGGTTACAGCGTGAAGAGGAGAGCAGGAGAAGAAGAAGAAGAAGAAGTAGTAGTCGTAGTAGAAGAAGAAGAAGAAGAAGAAGAGGTAAAAGGAACAGCAGGATAGTGGAAGTGAAGGAGGAGGAGTCTGTTTGTTGACATCGGACTAAAGCGAAAATCAGATGAGTGAAGACAGGCTTTAACGCTCCAGTTTTGTCGCTGTCATCAGGACATTTATCCTCGGCGACAGCTAAGGTAGAGTGTCTGCTGCTGCTGCGGTTGGTGGGCGCCGGTGGGCGCGTGCCTGCTGCCCGGTTTGACACGCCGCTCCTCGACTAACCTCCCAGCTAAGTTGGCTAGTATCACAGCAGAAAGTCACCGTTAGCAGCAAGCTAATTCAGACACTGGAATGGACTGCGTACAGCGCAGCAGCAAGTCAAGTCTTAACTTAAGATAACAAGTTTGGTATATTCGTGTTTTGACTTGTATTAAGTGTGCAGGTTTATATTTTCATATTCACGAGCAGCTACCAAGCGTTAATATTAAAGTAAGTTATTCCATAGTGCAGCTAGCTAGCTAGCCTGCTAACTTGGTAACGTCCTGCTGTCTTCCTCTGAATTTATTTTCTTCATCTCGGTAGCTGACATACCAGTCGTATGATCAGAAACACGAAGCAAAGGTTGGATCACTGAACTCACCGTGAACTTTTAGCGGACATTATAATGTGATGGGCGATTTTGTTCCTTTTTAAACAAGTTACTAGAAAGTAGGGAGCAGTGCTTGCTAACAGCAGGCAGCCAGAGGTAGGACAGCTAACTACTCTGCAAAGGTGTGCAGTTCCTGCTAAAGGTGCTCTAAAGTGTTTATTTACATTCAGTCCGAGGTTGCCCCAGGATTAAATTTAGCTGACAAGGGGGATATTTAAGAAGTTTGAGGATAATGGTTCATTTTAATGTTCAGTTGGTGACTTGACCACTGTAATTAATACAGTGAATATTTTACAAATTTCCCAGATAAAGTTGGTTAAACTAGTGTTTGATGGATTATCTATTTATTGCAATCTTGGAAATAAATCAGATATTTGAAAGTCTGCTGATGTCCTTTTTAAATGGAGGGAGGAAAGTGCATTGATGGGATGAGTTGTTGTGTCCTCACATTGGCTCAGACCTGAAACAGTACGTGCCAGTCTGGCATGAGGCTCTGCTGCTGCTGGGGGGATCCACTCTCGGAGAGGGGGGCATCTTTCTGCTGCTCCTCACGCAGCCAAAACCTGCATGCCACCCACTGACATCAGCCTATGTGATATTTGATTTAATGAGAACAAATTATTCAAACTAAATAAAGAAATGAGGCAAGAGCCATTAGAATCTTAGATCTCTGATGCATGACATGGTCATTGAATTATTATGTTAATTCCAGAGCTGCTTAAAGCCAACTTTTCACTGTAAAATGTTTGTCCCATCAGGCCCCCTGCACTGCCTGTCGTTAATCTGAGCCAGGGAAGAAGAGGCTAACATGGCAGCCAAAGCAGGAGACAATCCTGACAGCCTCATGACTCTGGCAACAGTCTTCTGCCTCAGGAATCTAAGGAAGACCATGTGTTACCAAGGATTCAGAAACAAGCTGTGTCTGCGCTCAGACATCTTCCTTCCAAGTGAAATATGTGACAAGTTGGTCAACACGTACGTAATGGGACTATTTAACTCTGGGAAAGCATCTTTTATGTTTTCATAGGCTGTTCCCTGTCTAAAAAGGTTTTTTTGGGGTTTTTTGAACAGATATATGGAGTTGGTACACACAGACAGCAACTTCGAACCAGAGGAGAGCTTCTTCCAGCTGTTCTCTGACCCTCGAAGCACCAGACTGACAAGAGTACAGCTTAGAGAAGACTTTGTGCGGGACAGAGACCTGGAGGCCATACGGAAACAGGTGGGATTCATATAAATGATCAAGCTTCAGCTTTTCAGATTAGTTTATTCATCATTTTTTTTATTTTCATTTAAGTGAAACGTTTCAACCAAAAAACCAAGATTTAAAACTTCAAATACTAATAGTGTTTTTAGTTCGAATGGAACTGGCTAGTATGTTGATATTTTCAAATAGACTTTTTCACACGCTATATAGAGTTAAGAAATATTGCTATTGAGGTGGCTTGTTTTGAGTGAAAAACATATTTTCTTTTTTAAAGAAGTATTCTTTATTCAACTTGAAAACTGACATGAAACCTTAGTTATTCAGTTGAAGAATAATTCAATTATTCAAGTATTCAGTTTAAAAATTGCCATTTAGGGCTGGGAGAAATGCTCTATAACTGATATCGCTATATTTTTGGCTTAATCCCGATATCTAATATTTATGATAAGGTTTAAATGATGGATCCAACATCATCATGCATAAAAAACACCAGTTAAAGTAAAATAAATGCTGTTAAAAGTGAGAAATGACTAAAGTTGTCATATCAGGGCTCTTTACAGATAGTTAGTCTGACCCAATCTGTTGTCTTCCACCCAGCTTGGGGGAAAACTGAAAAAAGGGGTTTTTTTGCACTTTGACTTTTGTAATTTCATAGCATCAACATTTTACTACCGAGCCCAGCAAGCGTCAGCGGTTTTCGAAAAGCCGATGGAAATCTGTGTGTGTGTGTGCACAGATGGCAGCTGCTAGTCTATTGTTACGTAATGCAGTTTTATGTTTTAACCCATAATTATTCTACAGAAATAAAAAGTTTAGAATTTGTGCCAGCAGGTGGGCCCAGGGATTGCAAACAGGACACAGGTATTAAACCGTGAGCAGAGGCTGCAAAACGGAGCACAGTTTAATTATCCATGCACATGGATTTCCATCGGCTGGTTTTTTAACCGCTGACACGGCCACATGCATGAAAACCACCAGTAAAAGGTAAGTAAAGTGTTTAAAGGGAAAAATGACAATGAAGATAAATTCAACGGTAATTCACAATTGTATCATCTGCGATGTGTTATCGTATGCGATTTACCGTCAAAGAAATTCCCCATGGTAATAATTTGTCATCTCATGATAAGTACGATACTTTCCAGTCAATACTGTAACTGATCAACACACCTGGAGTTCAGTGGGTTTTGGGCCAGTCTACTTTGTTCCAGTTGAGTTTTCTTTTGTTACCTGTTTATCTCTGAACCTG
>JBAJHY010000014.1:10783064-10793438 GCA_037177095.1 Craterocephalus marjoriae | reverse complement strand
CAGCCAGGTTTCAGGTCCTGACTCGTCACCTTTCAGATGGCTCAAAAATGGACATTAGAAAAAAAGCCATGACCTAAAGCTGCCATGTGCTGGCTGAAGTTCTTCCCTTCCCCTTCAACACAGGTCCAGTTGGAGGAAAGTCAGACCAGGGACTGAAAAGCTCACAAACAGCTGCTCTGAAAAACCGCTGTCCAGCATCACCACCAGTGCTCTTTTCTTCTCCTTTAAACTGGTTTTTGCACTGATTTCAGTACAGCCACATGAAGCTGGATGATTTTAGATTGTTTTGCTTTTTTTCATCCCTCCACTACCTTTCTTTCCAAACCGTGTCCTGGCTGGATATATTATCAGTCACTTTAAATCTCATTAAGATATCAAACTTAGCTGCTGTCATTGACTTTTTTCAGAAGGTGAGAGCAAGTTGATAAATCAGCTGATTGACAGAAAAGGGGCATTTTATTGGAGCAGCTATGTCAGCTGATTTAGTCAAACACTGAAAGTGAATCTGTTTTAAGATGAATCAGTTTATTCATCTAATTCAAATATTTGTGTATCCAGTCATTAAGTAAAGGCTCCTCTGCAGCTCAGTACTGAATAAACAGAGTTAATAAACGTGTTTCTGTATCAGCAGAGACGAGCATGCTGGTGTGTTTTAGTATGTTACTCAGTATCAGCAGAGATTTAACAGAACTGCACTTCTCTAATGTTTTTCTTTCTACAGTCGGATGCAGCTTCATGTGGACTCGGTCCGTTTTCTGTCATGTTTGATAGCTGACATGATTTCATACTGATGCTGTACCTTATGTCTCTGCTAACGTACATCAGTGTTACTGACAATACAGTTTGTGTTTGACAGATTATATGATTTACCTTGATTTTTTCCTTTCTTTTCTGTTTTACATGACTGGTTTTGATGGAAGCGGGCAGCTGCGGGATCTTGTTTTTTATTTTTTTAATTCTGTGACTTTGTCTAGTGGAAAATTGTATCTATGAAGGAGACTTTGTATTTTATTGCAGTGTTTCACAATCATTTTGTTCAAGTTGTGAAAATATGGTCAATATCTTCATGTCACAATTTGGAAATAAAGTTTTACAAATTATTTAATGCCCAAATTATAAAGAAATAAAACATTGGTTACCCCTATGATGTGCTGTGTCTGCAATCATTACAGGCTGAGACGGCTGACATTCCAATTTCTAAATTATGATGCAAAAACATTCAGAAATGAATATAGAAAGCAAGGCACACAGTGGGTGTAAAATGGATTAAATAACTTTTCTGGAGGTTTCCGTGACTTAAGGATTAACATTTAATTGCAAATTTAATTTAAAAGTCATTAAATGTAATTTTGGTTGAACAGATTTCAGCAAATCATATTTATAACAGCTTTAAATGTTCCACAACATGCTCCCTTTAAATTGCAGCTGTATGTAACCATTAGTCACCTTTTTCCCAGTTGCCAGATGTTGCATCAGATCGCTGCAACTCACTAACCATGATGTCATCTGTTATCAACACTTTATGAAACAACAGTAAAATTAAAAATAGGAAGTGACAAAGCAGATGGTGAAACAGTTGGACTTGGATAAAATTATTGATTTTTTTCCCGCATGACTAGTCATAGCAGGACTGCCACAGATTTACTGATAAATATTATTGCATCCCATATCTGTGGCCTACTTTTCAACATCTTAGGCACTGCCTGTACCAAGTGGTCACAGTCAGCATTAGATAACATAAATAAAACCATAAAACATGTCTGATTTTGCAACCCCGCCTCTTTAGAAGTTATCAGACACTTTTCCACATGCAGAGCATCTGGCTCACCTGCTCTGCGATGCTCAGATGGTTTCATACTCATCAGTTGAGTTTATAACACAGCTGCACATGTGCTAAAAGTTTAGATGCACATATTTGTAAATGTAAACATCCCTTTCACAGCAGAGGAAAATGAACTTACTACAGATGTTTGTTTACAATCACATTTTTAAATGGATTAAAAACTGCTTGTTGCAGTTAACTAAGACTGGATTTAAGATTTTGTAAATTGGTTTTAACACTGATAAAAATCTGAGGAATCATGTGTTTTTTCTGATAAGATGGTAAAAAAGAAACGTTAAAATGGGGGAAAAAAGGATGTCATGAACACACAAAATTAAAAGCACAGAAAATACCAGAAGCAGCAACTTAAAATGATAAATGTGCAGATCAGGTTTGCTTTCAGAATCTTCTCTTTCTATGCAGGCTCTGTTGGCTGAACATCTGTGACCAGAAACCCACTGGGGAGTAAATACAGACATGGGGGGAGGCGGTGGTCCTGCACTGGCCCCCCTGTCTGATACCACAGTCTAATGGCCACCACATGCCTTGTTTGCATTCTCGGCCAACGCATTCACTTGAGTGCGAGATTTTGAATCCAGCTGCAAAAATGATTTAGCAGACATGAGCCGATACAAAACTCCCTGGAAGATATATTTTTTGGGCTCGCAAGTTACAGGAATTGAATTTGGTGGGCCTTGTGGTGTGGCTTCCAGTGCTCTGGGACTGAAACTGACCTGGGTTTTCCATGGTACTTATCCACTTTACAACCAACTCTCAACTATCAAACAGTTGCAACCAGAAATGCTCAAAAGATTGTTTTATAAATAAAATGAGATTAAATACCCCTCCTATACTTGATAAAATACTCAGTTAATCAAATCAGAACACTAGTGAGACATCCAGGTTGATAAACTAGAAGTTTTTTATTTGCTCAGAGTCGTGTTTCTGTGTTCCTATCTCACATCTTTTAGCTCTGCTATTGGCTTCTACCAATTCTTCTGGGAAACATCTGGCCAACATCTAACAATGAAATGCTCCTCTGTATTCAGCAGCTTGTGTGTAACTGTGTGTGTCCACTGTTTGGCTCTTAGCCAGTCATGTATGGAGGAATTTTAAACATTTTTCCCTAAAAAAAACAACAAAAAAAAAAAAAGCCACATGATAGAGCAATAAACAAAACTGCTGAGTGTAAAGTTACAGATGTAGAGCCAAACAATGAGCCGAACCTTTAGGTTACCAGTCAGCCAAGCCTCCACCTCAATTACAGAAATATAAATAAAAGCTGCTTTAAAATGACAGATGGCTTTATGCCATGATGAACCGCTGTCTGAGTTCAGATGAGGTTGACTGCATTAGGCCCATACTGGTTGTCTTAATCAACTCAAAGACCCCAATGCTGTGCCCCCGCTCAGCCAACATCCTTCCCCGCCCCCCCCCCAGAGGATATGTACAAGGGTACAAATCTCCTGAGCTCAGTGCAGGAAATGTGTTCTTCTCATCAGCAGCAACTCCGTTTACTGAATGAATTCCACAGCAGAAAGAAAAAGATGGAGGAAATAAATCATTCTCCCCGCTTATCGAAGGGTCAAAACCTGGACGGCGGTGATTGTTTTACCTTACTGTGTTTACTTTACGATTCACACAGAAAGCTCAGACGCTGGGTCCTCTTTACGAGACAAGCGTGTCTCTAACCTATAATGAGGTACTAATTTTAACGATGAATAACTACATTAGTAAGTAAATAAGAACATTTGCAGATTTGAAACCGGTTCTGTTTACATGGAAGGATTTCATTTATAGAGGTTCTATTATTAAGTATATTAGTTGCTCTTTTGAGGATAAATTGGAAGTTTTTATCTTACTTCAGACAATCAGCAGCAGCATCTGTAACAAAATCCATCAAGTCAGTTAAGCCTTTGTGGTTCTGATGGTAGAGCAAATTTTTCAATGATTATCAGGAAACTTAGTAAAGAATTGATGAAATAAATCACCCTGGACCGTCTCTACTAATTGGTTTGGGAATGTAATGCCAAAAGAAAGTGTTTGTTATCCTATTTGACCGTTTCATTGTCATTACTTTATTATTAGTTTTTAACCCACCCGTTTGCTAAATGACATTTAGGCCTATTTGTATTTTTCTTGTTCCAAAGAAAAGAGAAAATCCAAAGAAACACTTCTCTCTTGCTTTTTTAAGTTAAAGGGTTAAAAAGATAAAAAAGTTTTACTTCGTTTCACACTTAAAGTGGAATTTTTGATGGGAGCCTTTTTGTCTCTCAAGAATTGTTGGTAGTGTTGAAACGTATAATGTGCAGAAAGCAATCAATAATAAATGAGAAAGAGAAAGACAGCTCTGACCTCTCTGTCCTGCCACGGCGTGCCCTCCCAGGCAGAGCACACAGACCAGCTCCAGAAACCACAGCATACTTGGATCTCTGCAGGTACCGCAGCTTTGTCTCTTGCTCCTTGCTTCAGCTCGAGCTCGGTGCTCCTCCTGCAAACCTGGTTCCAGCAACGAACTCGGAGCGTTTCCTCCCCTGCTTCAGCTTTTATTCCTCCACCTTCACCCCCCCTTCTCTTTTCTGTTTTACATCTCCATCCCTTCCCGTAAAGCTCCAACAGGAATAAGAGGAAGCTTGATTTCACAACTTAACAGTGTGTGATGGAAGCATCAGCCTTTTCCACCTCCTGTGGTGAGACATCTATGATGCTCCCATTAAAGACGATCAGCATGATGTTAACGCTCATTTGGTTTGTGTTCAAGACAAAAGTAAAAACAGGAGCAGTGTGACTGCTAATGTTGGCAAGTAAGACCTTTTCATCCCTCAGCTTGTTGTGAGGATTTTCTTTCTCACACTGCTTCGACATTTTGGTCTTTATTTTTAATCAAAATGTGCAAAAGGACAGAGTGTTGCAATCAAACTGAGATCATATTAATCAACTGTGTTAATCTGATTTTAAGATCTAGGACCGGTTGATTTTTTTGTGTCCTATTACTGTAGGTAAAACCTCCGAACTTAAAACGGTTGCATTTCCTTTTTTTCATATGTCTGTAAACCCTGGAGTACAGGGTGAGTCAACGACCATTTATTACTATTTTCCTGGAAACTACTACAAAATACCTTTGGAAGTACGTATAAATCAGCTATTTTACCAGGTGTTGGTTTATGCGGGATGTAAACTGAAGGCAAATCAAACTAAAATAACTAACGATTGCATGAGACATCCTTAACTTGCATCTAAATTCCTTAAACTCACATTTATTTCCAATAATTTATTTCTATATCCTTTTTAGCTGTGGATTTCATCTGCTGCTGGACAAACGTATCATTTATTTTGTATAACTTAATCAGTTAATTTAAATATATCTCATATTATGTTAGTTCTCTGTAATTGCAGCAATTCAATGCAAAAACTGAATCATTTTCCCATCAATATCTGAACGAATAACAATGAAACTATTCAAGCAATTGAAAGAAACAGACTTCATATCCAGACTGGCTCTTACATAACTGTTTACCGGATGATTACAAATGCATCTGAAGTCCTGTAAGTCTGTGTGTGTGTCAGTGTGTGTCAGTAATGGCACCAGCAGATGTTGCTTACATTCTTTATGCTGGAGGTTTTGGGGTTATATCCACGCCACCTTGACGAGCTCTCGGCCCCCTCGCTCCTGTTCTCCATCCCCTAACACTGAGTGAACTGGGTAAAAAACAACAAACTTATTTTGAATGTATCTAAAACCAACTAATTGGCTCTCATCACTATGCATCACACCTGCAGTTAAAATCTGAAAGTTGAAAAGGTATGTATTAAGCGAACAAGACCAAACTGCTTGGAGACTTCATAGATGACAAACTTTCATGTAAAGCATCTTTAAACAGAATAGTGAATAAGATGGAAAGTGGTGTCTCTGTCATACATAGATACAAGACATTATGTCTACAAAATCAACTAAATTACTAATACAAGCTTTAATTTTGTTGAATCTTTTCAATTGCCCCGTGATCTGGTCCAACACCACAGCAGACACGATTAATAAAATACAGAAAATGCAAAATAGATCAGCTGACATTGTCCTTGGTTGGGAATTTGGGCCAAATAAATATTATATGCAGATAAATCTCAACTGGTTAATGGTTAGATGAAGATCATTCATTGTGTTTCTGAAAATCAAAGCTTTAGCACAAGATATGCTGTCAGAGGTAATTTTTTACTGCCAGAGATATATTCAAAATATGGTGAAAAAAAGATGGATCTACAGCTGTCTGCACTGAACATACTAAATACTTTAGGCAAAGCGTTACCATTACACAATATAAATTATTGGTAAAAATATATATCTTAAGTAGATTCATATATAGTATATCTTATTAAATAAGTCATAATAATATATAATGTTATATCAAATATATTAATTTGCCTTAAGTTATAACAAAAAAAGTTTGAATTTGTTAATGCTGGTTAATAAGTCTATGTATATGGATTGTTTTGATTTAAATGTAAAATGTTTACCGGAGTGATCATTTTATTTTATTTTCATACATTGGAACATACACCTCAGTATAAAGAGGAACTAAATCTAACTGGAGCACAGTAGATTGTGCATAAACAAAGAATACGTTTCACAGAAATAATTAGCAAAAAAGAATAAAAACTCATAACAGTAGAGCTGTATTTAAATGATCTGCAAACAATTCTGTTGAAATTTCTAAAACATCTTAAATGTGTATTTCAGTGGTCAAGAGAAGATTTACGACATCATCTCGGAGACAGTTTCAAATGACTTCCCGTTGTGGTTCAGTAAAGTGATGAGTTATGTCACCAGTCCAGTTGTGGTGCTGCCAGCTCTGCTGCTGCTGTTGTAAGGCTAAAAGAACACAAACTTTAAAACACACATCACCACCACATCTCCATCCTGACTTTTCATTTGTGCCTGTGTGTTGCAGTATGTTGATTTACTATCTTCAGGCCATTGCCAGATCCCTGAAATTCACCAACAACCAGCTGAGGATGCAGCTGCAGACGGCAAGTATTAGTATAGAAACAGAGTAAAAACAATCAGAAGGTCCGGCTGCTGTCTACTAACAAAGAACTTTTAAATGTGTTGGTTAATGTTTGTTCTGTTGTGATCAAGCTGACTGATCTTCTGATCCCAACAACTTAAGATAGTTTGTGAATTAGCTTTAATTGTAAAATCCATGCAAACAGATCTTCTTATTTCACAAAGTGTTATTCAGTGTACTGAGACAGTAATCCAATTTAAATTTAAATTTCAAATACATATTTTTGCTTCCTTTAAAATCCAGCGTGTCTGTGTGCAGACACCAGACGAGAAAAACTGCTTCACTGTCTAAATACTCAAGGATCTGACTGATTGTATGTTGTAGTTTCTGGATAACAACGGAGCGCCGCTGCTCAGAGGAACAAGAACATCAGAGTTTGATCCAAACACAATATGAGACATTTTGGCTTCATGATGTGATTTGTTGACAGGAGAGGGGGAAAAACTGTTTAACTGTCCCACAACAGTAGCTGTTTATAGAAACTTGTGTGTAATTTACTTTCCTGCATATTTGCAGCTGGTTTGGGTGAATTCGGCCAGTTGTGGTCCGTCCTCAGAGGTCATTAATCTGACCTCCGGGATCTCACCGGCTGAGCAGACGGAGGCTGCGTTCAGCCTGTTAATCTTAGTTCCTCTGGGTGTCAGAACAGCTGGATGCCAGACCTGTTTGAGGAGCGGCAGAAGCTGGGAAACCTGTTGGAAAGCCTGACGGCTGACTGCTCGCTGTGGTGTGGAGCACTGCCCTCTGGGGAAGCTTCACTTTGGAAAAAAAATTTTTTTTAAAAACCTTCCCCAGGAAAGAAGAGAGGAGGCCTCCAGGTTTGGTCATTCTGGGAAAACTTGCCGCTGAGATATAAACTAAACAAGCATAATTTCTGGAGAGTGAAGCGTGGCTCTGCAGGCCGGGCGAAGGTGGTGCATGGTACTACACGTTGTCTCACGCCTCTCTGTGAAGATACGGCGGCGTGAACATGTGCTCATAACACTGCTCCTATTCATGCCGTCTGTCCATTCATCATCAGCATATGGAGAATACAGGCAGGACTGTTTGGATTTTCAGCACAAGGCCGCTCCAAAATATGAAACCCGAGCCTTTCTGTTCGATGTGAGTGCAGGCGGCGTAAACATCAGAGCTCTTGGCTGAGGATTTAGAGACCGCAATTGTTCCATGTGGAACAAACGTTTGAAGCATTTCTTTAACAGACGAGGAGGTTTGAGGGTGACTCCCTCTGCCCGTAGCCTACTTTGTTCTTCAAACCTTGGAGCGCTTTTTCATGCAGCTGTGATGGATGTTGCACACACTTAAGTACACATTTGAGATGCTTGTACTTCATTTGAAAGTTTCCTTCCAGACTTTTTACAAACCAGAAGATGAGCCTGGGAAATCTATGGCGGTGATTTTAATTCAGATCAGCTCAACTTTAGCAGTAGTAACAGGAAAAAGGCTTATCTCACATGCATCATTGATTTAGCTTCACCAAAAACTACAACTTGCCTGTTTTTAACTTTAATTACATATTTATAAATCTGTATGAAAAACCTGAACTACTAATTTACCAAAAGTGTGATTTTTCCCTCTCACACTCATTTTTGCTGATCATCTTCTCCTCCAGTAAACTTAGAAGCAGAGGATCTCTAGGTAGCCGCATAATAGGCTAAAGGAAACATCTGGACCGGAGCCCTGAACTAAAAGTTATGACCCAACATGCAGATCACATAGAATATTATTAATATGTCAGCATGTTGATGTGAAGCAAATCAAAACACCGAGCTGAACTCAATAAAATACTTGTTTCAGCTGGAAGTCAGTGAAATGATCTCATCTCACAACGCAAGGCTTTTCTATTTGTTTGAAGAAAATGAGCCGTCAGTCATCGCTGGACGTGGGGACTTGTTAACATGAATGTGCTCGACAGTTTGGGCCCTGGCAGTCGGAGCAGCATTAATGGGGCTTGGCCCTCTCAGCATTTGTTCACATGGTGTTTTTATGGAGGGAAACGTCTCCAGCGGCGGCCCTTCATTTCTCCACAGGCGATCAGACCGCAGACTTCCTGGAAAAGGCCGACTCCCAGAGCCCAGAGAGCGCAGTGCGCAGCCCAGATGGCAAGGGGTGCCACGCATTAGGCGACCTTTAAAGTCTAATCATATGTATGATCCCCATTTCCAGAAAAACTGGGAAACTTTTAACCTATAATATGTCAAATGAAAGAGACTCTTTTCTGTAGAGCCGAGTTCTCTGGGTGCAAAACATTTTGATGGATAGATAGACGGTGGTTGCGTTGTACGAATAGAGTCCACATTTCAGTGGAAACACACTGGTTATAAATGTTATAGATGAGAAAACTGGCTGTTCTAAGTAATAGGATCAGCATTTATGATCATATGGGTGAATCCATGGCTTTACTTGCACAAGTGTGAAGGTATCGTTGCAGAGAGGTTTATTTTGAAGACATGCAGCCATCAAGAAGATATACTTTTCCTGCAGATCTTAATATATTTCAGCAGGATAATGTCAGCTCTCATTCAGTTTGAGTAGTGTCCAAAAGAACGAGGTCATGGATACAAGCAGCTTAAAGTTTCCTTCAGGGGGCGGCGGGGCGCAGACTTGAGGTGAGGATCTCAGTCATCTGGGAGATGCTGAAATCACAGCTAATCCTCCACAATGAAAGGAGTTACCTGAGGAGTTTAAAGGATGCACATTGTACATGTGTACATAATACATGCCAACCCTTCAGGCTAATATATTCCTAAATGGAGGAAGGTGTTTGTACGCCCTTTATTTTCTACATTTTTCTGTTGTTGTTTCCTCCCTTCCCCCCCTTTCATTTCTTTCTCTTTTCTTTTTATGAATGGTCCTCACCTTGGTTCCATTATGGTGAGGTGTGAGGTGTAGGGCTGGGGGTAGGAGGGGGATGATGTGGGGAGGGAGAGGGAGGCAGACTTGGGTTCAGATGGTGTCCTGCAACTTTTGATATAATGGAGGTGAAGATGCTCTATTGTATATAAAAAATTATAATGCTGGCTGCTGGGAACTTCATAACAAAAAAATGATCACAATAAACAAAAGGAGCATTAAATGATTGAATGGGCGATTCTAATGGACATACCAAAGTTTGAACATTTGTTTCTGATATCAACAATGAAGCAAGCAGGTCATATCCTGATATGCAATCAGGTGAGACTTTGTATATGTTTCGTATGGACAGTGGAAGCCATTGCTATCTGTTTGTAATTTCTTTTAAGATTAGAATTTTTACAGCGTTTAGTTTTAATTTTTCCTCCAAACTTAGAAATCCTTCACCTGAACCTAGCTGGGAAAGTAACTGTATGGGTAGTTTTATTTGTCTAATTTGGCTGTCATCAAGAAAAAAGCATTTCAGTCTCTTAAACTACATCTCAAATTGTTGTATGTTTTTCATTTTTCTATATTTATGGATGTATTAAGTTTATTTTCAATGATGCAGCTCGACATAAAAACTTTAAACTATTT
>JBAJHY010000014.1:9695015-9705738 GCA_037177095.1 Craterocephalus marjoriae | reverse complement strand
GTTGCGCCACAACTGTCTGGGTGAGTAAATGATCATATAGCATGCTACAACATAGGTACAGGTTGAAAAATACCGAACTTCCCCCTTAAGTCAACAGGTTAACTGTGTTTGGTTTCACCAAAAACAGCAAGCCACCACATTTCCACAGCCCTCATCCCACTTCTTGAGTGTGCCACACAGATCTTACCACAATCATTTCTTTGCTCCCATACATCTTTGATGATTGATTTTTGTTTAAGAAGAATAGTTATGTAGAAAATAAATTTATCTAATTTCCCTGCAAGTTGTCTTGCAGTACCTATACTTATCTCTTTTTACTGCAAGTAATGAACAGTAATGAATAGTTAATGAATATCTGCAACAAGATGTAAGTGCGTGCATGAAGGGGGACCATTCTGGAGGTTAACAAATAGTCCTAGTTGGGTTCTCTGGTTTGGAAGCTTGCCATGTTAAATCCAGAGTAGCAAACATGGTGTAGCGTGCCGTGCCTTATCAGGTGTCTAATTCTCTGAGTTCTTGCATGCATGGGTTTTGACAAGGAAAGCAAGGGAGATATTTATGTAGAGAAATATCAAGAGATCCAGGTCAGCTGTGTGGCCTCAGCTGGAGTGGAAGGCTACACCTGTCAGCGCTTGGGGGCCTTTCCCGCTCTCTTTCTGTCCAGCTGGACGTGCAGAGCCTCTCAACCCCCCTACCAGCCTCCACCTCCCAGATCCAGGCCAGTTCAGCCCAGCCATGCGTGGCCATCTCTGGGAATTTATTCCGGATGCTTCCTGTTCATTGCATCCACTCCTCTTCTGTGCTGTTCTTTCCCAATCTGTCACTCTTCTCCATGCCTTCCTTTAAACTTTCTGTCCCATTTAGCTACTCTGTTTCATCGTGCGGACGCAAAAATTCCTCACTTTTCCTTTGATTTAGTAGATTTTAATGTATAAAGTCACAGAGCAGTAAAAGAGCACCAACTAAAATCCAAACCACAAAGGATATTTTGGCTACATTTATCATTCTCATGTGTGCCCAGTCTGAATTTTCCTTTGATCATACATAGCATTAAATCCCAATAATAATCTAGCTGGATTTAAACAAATGGGAATGGAGGTATGTTCCACAAACTATAGGCAAACACACCAAAGGCTCACATCCAAAGTTTCTTTTTCATTGTTAAGTTTCAGTGGAAGCCACAGAGGGAGCACAACACATTCCACCCACTCCTGACTCCTGCTGTGCATCTAAAGCCTCCTCCCAGCATCGTCAGCGGAGACAGCAGCTGGAAATACTAAAACGCTACAACAGGCATCTTTTTTTATTCTGATATTGAGTCTGTATCCTATTTTTTGCCAAAGTGTGTCTGTACTATAAAATAGCAAAATCAAATTATTCCTGAAGTAGTGTTGACAATAGTTTACTGTGTCAGTCGAGCATGAAAACAAAAAAAGGGCATTTTTTTTATCTGTATGTTTCTGCATTATTTGCAAAGTATAAATTCAACCACCGAGCTTGAAAATCTTTTACATGCAAGAACAATATACTGGGTAGTATTGAAGTGATTCTGAATTAGATACATGTTGCCAATAATCGGGTGCAGGTGGTGAACCAAAAAAAGCATGGGTCAGATGCCTAAAACAGCAAAAACATTAGCTCAGATGTAAGATACTGACAATCCATAATTAGCTAATGAAGACACTGCAATAGATAATTGACCTCAAATTCACGACTTTAAAAAAACAAACAAATACTCAGCCTTTAGTACTGGCAATCCACAGCCCAATCAAGTTGCACATATCTGGGGAAATGAATGCAGCAGCTTTCGTTCCGCCCAAGCTTTGGCACTCTGTTATCAAATGCCAGCTGAATTTATGTCTCAGTGAGGCATTATATGATGCAGAAGCTGCACATTTTTCTGTGGAGTGGAGTTCTGTAAATACTCTTACTTTTAGGCTTATTTTTTAACACATAGCTATATTCTGATTCTTATATCTTTCTAATTTTAGTTGTTTGCAATATCCTTGATTTTATATAATATCTTTAGAGAAGCTTGAAGGCAAAGAAACAAAAAACACATAAAACTCTTGTGGAAAGAAAAGTATAGAGGGTCATCAGTTAAACTGCATTCCCCCTTATTTGTAGTTCTTTTCTGGGTAGTCAAGAGTCCAATAATTTCTGTAGAAAAACAATTATGCCAAAAATGAATGTGTTCTTTCTTCTTCTTTGTAGTTATAATATGATTCCCTTTTTTGTAGTCAAGCCTCCATCTGTAATTTGTCCTCACATAATGGAGAATGTCTTAAGAGATGGGCACACACGATAAAAGCGAGATAGCTGTAAAAGGTTTGTTTGAGAATGACTGCAGGCAGATATGAACCTTCGATAAACTGAGGTATAGAGACATTGCATAAAAACACAACATACCACCTAGATACTGCCAGTCTCACCTACGCTTTAACATTGATATTTGTCTGTTGGATACCAGAAAGATTATCGCTGGTGGTTCAAGGCCAAGGCAAGCTAGTAAAAATCTGCCATTTAACCACGCTGAATCTCCATTTTGTCCCGCAGCAAGATGAAGCTCAGAGTTGAATAACAGTAAGCTTATTCTCCTGCTGCACTCAAACCACATCCTATCCTACATGCCGGCTACTGAATTATTCAACTGTTTGTACCTGTGAGGCATGCAGACCCTGTTAAGGGCTGCCCCGGTATGATCTATAATTGAATATAATGCAACATGAAAGTGCATAAGACATGAGCTGAGGGTTTGGCCAAGTCACTCAGACTTCCTGCTACTTACCCATTTTGTGCAGGTTCATGTGCTGACTACAGCTGTTTGTGAAGACATTTTTGTGCGTCATCGCGATTTCTTTCCTTTTTTTTTTTTTTTTTGCTGTGCGATGTAGCTGAGGTGCAAGAGTAAGAGTTTGAAGTTCAGCTCAGTATTGTCTCACTGCCACGTAGGACTGAAGGGAAACGCATTCAGAAGAGAGAGCTTTTTTAAAGAAAACAAATGGTCATTTCATTGTCTTATTCTGAAAAAAAGGTGACACAGCTTCCTGGCTGCACATGTAACTTAAATAAAGACAGTGTCAACACTCCATAGATTTGCTTGTGTATCCTTGTGCTGGTTTTGCCATGCACGTATGCGTAGGTCACTGCTTTTGCAAAAAATCTGTTAAATATCTCTTCAGTCTCTAACTTAGGCCTTGCCATCCCATCATCTCCTGTTTCTCTGTCATCCATGTTTTCCTTCCCTTTCTTCCCTCCAAAAGAGGATCTGCTGGAAGAAAAGGTCTCTTTAAAGAGTGTGTGTGAAAGAAACGAAGGAAGACTGTGTCTTTGGCTTGTTCAGACAGATCTACCCTAATCTTTGAGTGCAAATTGGCTTTAGCTCCAAAAGAGCTTATTTCCACGTCACTCCATGAGTTACTCAAGAAAGCAGGTCACTGAAAGAGAAGCCTCCACTAATCTGGCAACAGTTTGAGGTTGCAACTTCCACTAAGAGAAAAGGGACATTGACGCTGTGATTTTTAACACAATTGATTTCAGAACTCTTTTTTTCATACAAATCTTTTTTACATTTAAGCTCTATACAGTACACCTTCCACATTAGGTGGTACGCAATATTTAAGATATCCTCCATTATTCATACTTTATTTTTGCATGTTTTACACACCTTTTCAAAATGCTCTTCCCTTCGCCCTACTCCACTACTGTCTCTCTAATGTCTCTCTCTCTCTCCCTCCCTCCCAACACATCATCCAGGTGGAGGTAGACGGAGGCCTGAGGGTGTACATGTGAATGATAGACTGGATGAGATGAGTGAGAGGAAGTGTATTTGTCCTCCTCAGGGACACAGAGGGATCTAAAGCAGGGACTAAGAGGATTGCAGGAGGGCCTCGGCTTTCAGCACAGGTCACAATAACCTGCATCCCCCCTGCTGCTGCAAGAATGAGCAAACATGTCTGCACATACATTAAATGGCCCTTTGCCTTAGATTCTGCAGGGAAACGTTATCAGTTGCACAATAATGTTAAAGTTAGAGAAGTTTGTGCCATGTATTCAAATACATTCCAAGAATGTACCTCTGTCCTTTTCTTTAGAAAGCAGCACATTTATAAAGTCTCATCATTTTATAAAATTGCTGACATTCTATAGACCACAATTGGCATGCAGGTGAAGGGTCAGTTCGTTCAGGGGTTAATTCCTTACAAACCTGACCCATCATCTCATTACCAATTAAATGACTAAGAGAGACTAACAGTGGAAACAGTCAGCGTTTTATTGGCTCTCAGTCTGTGCAGCAGATTACATTAAGTGCATGTGCATTATTTATTTTGTGCATGAAGAGCACCCCCTGCTGGATCACCACTGCACTTACAGATGAGAAGAAAAAATACTGAGTTCACACCTACTGCTTTTATCAGCTCTGCCTGATGCATATGAAAAGAAATAAAGTTTTGGATGAGGTTCATCTGATTTTCAAAAATATATTACTGTGATGATTAGGATTGATTTTGTATGATTCATTTTTCTCCAAATGTTTTGTTGAAAGGACCCGAGTATTCATTTGGGGTGTTAAAAATATAAACAAAAGGCTGTACTCTGATTGAAAAATAGAAATAAAAAAAGACTGAACTTTTCGTTAAAAACCTACCAACAGGGAAGCAGACAGTGAGCAAAACCCCATCCATACCATCATTCTGTGGGATAAACTAGTGAAGTTTATGTTCATTTTCTGTGTTCTGCTCATTTTTGTGGTGCTTGGTCTGTCTGCATTTATTTTGAGAATGGTCCTGTCACTTTGACCTATTTTAAGAACCAATCCCCTAATTGATTTCTGATTTATACGTAGGAATTAAAATTAGCTCCACTTTTATAATTATCAGCTCATCAGTAGGCAAGTTCAGTGTACTCAAAGTCCACAGTCCTGCAAGTTTTAGATGTTTCCTTGCATTAATACGCAGTGTTGTAGTGCTCCCTGGAGAAGTGGGTATACTCTTGATATTTGCCTATTTTTAAAAAAAAGTAGCCCAAAAAACATTACATGTAAAATTTGTCTCAGTTCCTGATACATGATGCTATGATCGCAAAATTTCATGCTTATGTGGGCCTCAGCAGTAACAAAGCCAGTTGTATATTTGTGAGGACATTCATCCACCTCTGCCTTTGACACATCAGTCCTCATACCTAATTCAGAGTTAACCAGTTTAATCATTCATTCATTCATTTTCTGTACCGCTTAATCCAATTGGGTCTCGGGTGCGCTGGAGCCAATCTCAGCCATTTGCAGGCGTGAGGCGGGGTACACCCTGACAGGTCGCCAACCTGTTGCAGGGCCACATATAGATGGACAGACAACCACTCACACACACACTCACTCGTTAACCGGTTTAATATGTAAATATTAGCCAGTAAGAGGCAGAGTAGGCTGGGTCATGGATTCACAGTACTTGAGAAAAAAAGGACAATTAGGCATGCAGAAAAAAATAAATGACGCACATCCCATGGGTTTAGCATTATACCCAGTGCTGACTGGAAAATAAGTGGGTATAACCTGTATACCACTGTTAATACACCTGATTAAAATGAATGAGTCACTGTGCAAATAATGTCAAAAGGTAAAAAGCTCAGATTGGTGAGCTGGTAGAAACCATGTTGTACCAGAATCTCAGATGGTAAACGGAGTCATGGAGTGATGGAGGGGAAACTGTCTGATGGAAGGCGTGGGACAACATCTGGTGAATCATAAAACTGGAGTCCATCACCACCTAAACACCAGGAATGAACAAAATGTGAGACTTTTAACACAAAGAAATGGTTGTTAATGAAACGAGTCTGAAGCTGGAAGCAATGATCCCACATCTGACTGAACACATCTTTCACCTGTACAAACATTTAGTGCATCATTCATGGAAAAGAACATGCAAAATAAAATAACATTAATAATTGATATAACTATTATTATTTTTATAATTATAAATGGACTGTATAGCGCTTTTCTAGTCATGTGACCACTCAAAGCGCTTAACATGACACATCTCATTTACCCATTCGGACAGCACCTATATTGTAACGAACTTGGTGTGTGGAAACTGACCATTCACACACCCGATAGGCACATCAGGAAATATCATTATATCAATCATTTTTATTAATATAAAATCTCAAAGTGAAAGAGTTTAAAAAAAAAAAAAGTGAAATTGGGGAATGAAATGGGAGTTAATATCCACCTGTTTTAGCAATCCGTGCTTATTTTAGATTCCCAAATCTAAACCGTTTCCACAGGACAAAGGTTTAACCCCTGTTATTTAAATGCACCTGCTATGTTGACTGGAAATATGCATATCTGGGCGCCGGCGACCAGCTGGATGTTATGCTAAAGAGATTCAGTCTGCAGTCTGGGGGCCCTCAGATGGGCAGGGAGGGGCTCTGCAGCAGAAACGACCTGATCGCCTCTCAGCCTGGTTCTGGGGGCCGGGAGGGAGTTGTGGAGATCTACTTCCTGTTCAGATGCCTGGATGTCACCTGGATGAACCAAAACTGACTGAAAGCATCCAGTGAGGTTCTTTAAAGGTAAATAAGCGGAATAATCTGAAACAGTCATCAGATGTCGACCCGACTGCCGATGAGTTTTACTTGTTTAAACTCAAAGCTGACACCCACCAACATGCAGCAGCTGGAGACGGCTGCAGGGAAGGTCCGACAGGAGGAAGCCAGCACAGTCCAGGCAGAAACTGTCTGCAAAAGTAAGAAAAGTAACATTTTATTCACAGCAACTTTAACTGTCTGATTACTTTTGAGCCCCTGAAATGAAGTTTGTATTAAAATTGCTGCAGTCCTGTAATATTTTTGATCGAGTCCTTGAATTTAACCTAATTACATCTCGGTTGTTTAGTTTTGGGATACTGTCCAAACATATCTGGGCCTAAGTCTTTGTTACTACGGTAGCTCAGAAGGGACAAACCAAACTCTGACTCTGGAGTTTTATAGGCGAGTTGTTCATGCAGGTCTGAATCTCGCATGTTTAACCTTTAAACAAAATCCAACTCTGACAGTGTTGGCCGAAATAACCCTTTAACAGCTCTGCTTGAGCCAATTCCTCATGACTGTCATGAGTTTTATTTAAAGGGAGACTGTGTAACGTTTGGCCACTAGGGGGCTAAACCTGTAACTTCCCGCAGGCCACACGACACGATTACAAAATTATACAGCTTCTTTCTTTCTGGGCTCCTCATGTTCACCGTCTTAGTTCAGATTTGACCAACTTTTAAGGAAAAATTAGCATGAAGAACAGCCCACCGTGTTTTCCAGCTGTAGAGCAAAGCTGCAGGTCACATGATCCACGAGAGACGGATCTGCTTATGCAAAGTTATAATGTCGGGTTTCTGGAGAGGGCATCCCCCTCGGAGCGCCGACACGTGTCCCACACTGAACACTGACCCAGAAAACATCCAGTAATACTCACCTCAGGCTGACGTTTGGGTCAAAAGTTACATAGTATGTCTTTAAAATTCATGGCGATAAACCTGCCCACTGAGCCATTTTAGCTTGGGTATTTAACGCCAAAAGTAAATGTTTCTTATTAAATTACTCTTTGATTTTACTATTGTTCTAGTATATTAACTGTTTTCTCAATCATTTGTTAAAAAGATGAATTATTATTATCATTATTATAAATAATAAAGTTTGCACAAACTTTAAAGCGTTTGAACAAACGTACATCAGATTAACCAGCTTAGTGAGGTGCCTCTGGACAGTCATCCAATCAAACCTGCTCCATTTGCGACAAACATTGTGATTGGCCCAGCGTGAAGGCGGCTCGGCGGCCATCTGAAGAGCGAGTTTTCAGTTTGCTCCACTTCTCAGGCAGCACTTCCCATCTGAAAACACATTAATACGACAGAGTTTGTCGTTTCAGATGAAACACACTGCAGCTTTTCTGGTGAGTGGAAGATGAAATGGCGGTTCAACCAATCACAGACCAGGAGCAGCGGCCCGTGCCGGAGGGTCTAATCTGCGGGTCGAGGCCTGGAATAGCAGCTCTGAGCCGCTGGAAATCCTGCCCCGTAATCAGATTGGCTGATGCCCTGCAAGCGTCCAGGCCTGACGGCGGCGTGAGGCGGCACGGCGAGGGGCGAGGGCGCGTGAGGAGGAGGAATCAGCTTGGTTATTGTCAAAACATAAATAGCTATGGCTTTGAATTCCTACTGTTTTCAGTCAATTATAAGATTATTTGCAAATGGAGGCTAGAAGAGGTTTGTGGAGATAAATCGTTGCACTGCAAGGCTCTGCTTCACGTTAAATGTAGCAGATTTCCCCCCTTCCCAAACAGTGATCCATCTTTTCGTTGCTTTTCTGAAATGAGCCTTACATTTGCTGCCATGATGTGACCCCGTGTGCTCTGCAGAACCTCTCGGGTTTTCTTTTAACCCTTTAATCCTGCTGGGACTAAAAGAGACCAAGAGGGAGATGAGAGAATTAGCGGTGATCAGATTAGAGGCTGAGAAGGGCAAAGCTGTGCTGCTGCTCGGCTGTTTGAGTAAAGCTCTTACACAAGTGTTGCAATCTATCAGAGCAGCAGCAGAGATGGATTTTCATCCGATCAATAAGTGCCGGTTAACGTCAGCGTGGACGTGCACGAGCTGCTGCCGTGATGGTGGCTGCAGTGGAGTCAGGTGTCTGCGCTCAGTGACCCCTAATCTGCTGAATTACTGCCGATGCAGCCTTATGGAAATGTGGCGTCAGAAACCCACTAAAGTGTGAAGCAATAAAAACACGGAAGAAAAACACACAAAAGTTTAAATGACATTTACAAAGTTTTACATAAAAATAAAGAAAAAAACCTGCACCTTGCATCCTGGCGTGGAGAGAAAAGAGGCTTTGGCACATTGTTCCTGGCAGGTGCACACATGAGCAAAATCACAGCTGAGTTGCTTTATAATGATGTATAAGCTAGGACTGAATGCTTTTCACATTCATTGTTAAAGACAAAAACAACAGTCGAACAAACGCCAACAACTTGACTGCCGTTTAAGTGACCGACTCGTTTTTAGGTAGATACTTTGAGGCAAGTCTTTATATTTTACATATCAATGTACATGTAATGTTTATGCTTGTTTGTCAACAGTTAGTGTATGCACATACACATATTTAGAGTCCAACAAAATCTGACACTGAAACGTCATTCAGCATTTAAATTTTTTTTTAGAAAAGATGTGAATGATTTACATTAATAGTATGCACATAAAAAGTCTACATTTAGCAGCAATTACTAACGCGTACATCTTAGTGTCTGTAAGGTGAAAAATGCAAAAAAAGATTGAATTGCCTTCTTCTACACTGAGAAGGCTGGACTCGGAGTAAAAACAAAAACAGGGTGATGCTCTAAAAGGATAATGTTTTTGAGGTATTTCTTGTGAGCATTTCCTTAATGCTCCTAAGTCACGATGACACGGTGGACAAAACACAAGGGCCAGCATCTTAGCATCTATACAAAAGAAATACTAGTGGCTCTCGGATGTGAAAGTCTGTTTGAGGCAGCAGCTGCACACGTAAACAACAACGCCGTGGCGCTAAGACGCAGGGTAGGACAAGGGGTTTGAGAAAAAGAGGAGAGGCAAGGAAAAGCCAGCCGAAGGAAACAAAATGAGAAAAGGAGTGATTGTCATTTCAGGGGTTTGATCGTGCCATTGGTTGGCTTCTGGGGTAGAGGCTCCAGATAGACTCAAAGAGTTTATCGACTGGAATCACACCAGCGTCTCAGGCAGTGTGTCGGCATTGTCTGAGGATAGCAGTTGCCAGATCTGCCACCGTTCCCTCTGCCAGTCCTGCCACTCTGGACTCTGCGGCACCATTGGAGGCTCTCTGATTGAGCCTGAGTGATTCTGCACCGCACTTGGCCTCTGAGACGTCACAAGCTGAGGGGAACTTTGCGAGGCGGCCAGCCGGTGCTGGGCGTTGTATGGGGGAGGAGAGCGGGGACTTTCGCTGGCGTTTGCCCCACCGTGAGGTTGGGAGGTTGAGTTAACCCTTTGTCCGCTCGCTCGGTGGAGTCCCTGCGTGCTATTGAAGTGTGATGCCATGGAGGGGTTGATGTTCAGCTGCAGCTGAGGTCGCCTCATTCCCACGTGAGGACTGGTGCAAACCCGGGTGACCGGCGGGTGGGGTCTGCACTTGGAGATGCCAGGCGCAGTCTGAGTCCGTTGTACCACTGTCTGCTGCTTAATGTCACCATGGGGACCATCGAGACCTTCCTGTGAGCTACGGGAGCTTCCCTCTGACATGTTACCATGGGAACCTAGAAACACAGTATCACTACATTAGTGATTTGAGCCTTGTTAATCAGTAACAACAAATGTGAACTTGACGCTAAAGAAAAACAAACAATTCAAAAAGTATCCTTGTGTATGTTTAGTCAAGTCATCTAGAGTGGGCTTAGTTTCTTGATAATGTTTTGCTCTTCATCAAGTCCGATTTACACCCCTTTTGGAGTATGCATTGGCCTTCGGCCTCTAGTACAGGGGTCCTCAAGTCCGGTCCTCGAGATCGACTATCCTGCCACTTTTAGATGCAGTCCTTCTCCAACACACCTGCATCAAATGAATGACTTGTTACCAGGGTTCTGTAGAGCTGAATGACAAGCTGAGGGAATTCAGATATTTGATTCAGGTGTGCTGAAGAAGGGTTGCATCTAAAAGTTGCACGATAGTAGCTCTTGAGGACCGGACTT
>JBAJHY010000014.1:7265477-7276562 GCA_037177095.1 Craterocephalus marjoriae | reverse complement strand
CAATTATGACCAGAACTGAAAAGTTTTGCATTTCTATAGTTTATAGATTGAGACAGGTACAGGATGTAATCTTGGTACTTTAAACCCTGAGTGTATTTTAACATATCAGTCTGAGACAAAATCCTGAAAAACTCCAGATCCAGGATGGCTTAAATGTTAGTCAGCGAGGCCCTGTCAATGATAATTGATCATTTTAGTTCTGGTCATAATTGATACAGTTGAGTTCACCCCCTTTATGTCATGACATCATAATTTAGTTCTAGAGACCCAACATTTTAAGCTGTATCACATATGTTTCTGTTGATGGGCATTTTAACATGGAAGTCTTCTGTGAATCTCACTTTTACAGAAGCAGCATAATTGGTCTTTTTACTTAAATATGTCTTACTAAATCTATTTTGGTTTGAATTAAATGAAAAAGACATCAAGTCAAATTAGGGCCGTACCTGTATGAATAATAATTTCCATATTTTAAAAAGTCTTCGGTAATACCATGCCTATTTCAAATAAAAACACAACTGTCTGTATTTTAATGCCAAAATAATCTTTGAAATGGAAGGTTATATTTGCATTACAATCAGCCCCTCAAATGCTGTTATGACCTGAACCTGACCAGCTTTAGATACACTAGCTTGCAAAACATATTTTTATTATTGTTCACATTGACAATCAACATAACATAATAGTCCAATCAGTTAAGCATTGAGCTTACGAAGCGTCCTCCTGTCTTAACTACAATGGTGTTTTGTCATTTAATCCCTCAAATCCAGCTAGTCACCCAAATCAGTTACAGTAGTTGAAAAGAATCCATCACTGTTCTTAACATGATCCTACACCATAGGTATTTCTATTAAAAGCTTTATCACAATAAAAGTGCTTCATGTAAACATACAGTACCAGTTGGAAGACTTTGTTCCGATCAAACTCATTCAGACTCATCAAGATTTCATGACGTTCGAGACGGGTGGGTTAGAGTGATTGTTGTTGGAATTACTGTAGTGTGGATGAAAAGGCATGCTCTGTAAATCTGGTAGAATTTTTCCTTACTGTGCATTATGCATGCCTGTTATGCTTGCCTGATTATGTTCACTGAATTTAATAATCATTGGATTCTTTCCTTTTCTGTGTTCCAGTGTCCTTGGGAACAGAGTTGTACAGTACAGTACATGCACAGTGAGGCTAATTGTTACACAGTGAAATTCTAGGCTTAATTATCCATCTTGCTTAAAATTGCTAAAGGCTCTTTTGTCACAATTAAATATCAAATACTGTGTGATTGTTTTGTTGTTTTTTTGCTTTTAAGGGCTTGAGTCCTTCTCCATCTCTATCAAAAGCAACTTACAGCTCCCCACCCTGCAGAGTGAACGAGGAGAGAAAGCAGCAGCTTGTGTGTCTGTTGAAGTAGAAATGGGCAGGTTAGAAGGTGAACAGGGAGGCAAGGAGGGTGTGGGGAAGATAAGAGGGCATTATCTGCCCTGCTCATTCACTCTTTCTCCAGTGGAGGGTTTACCGCTTCCCTGCTCATTGCTCTGTGGGTTGCCTTCACTGTCTGCGAGAAACTGATGGATGTCACATGTGCATGTGCACACACACACGCAAACATTAACTTGTTCACCGACAATATCCTTCATGTCGAGACGCCTCACACGTTTTTCCAAAATTTCTTCTTTCTATTGCCATTCACATGTGCGGACTGTCACAATCACACAAGCATACTCTTTCTTTCAAACACACACACACACACACACACGCAAACCCACACACCCAACCTTACACACAAGCATCAAAAGTGACTGGACGGTATAGCTCAACACCTGACCAAACAGCTTATCCTCACATTGTACAGTGTAAATTTCACAGGCTAAACCAGATGCAGTGGAAAATGTAACAGGAGAGAAATACAGAAGAAAACAAAAACTTGTAAACCACAAAAAGAAAAGCGGAAATGAGAAAAGCAGACACTGCAGGGAAAGTAATGATGCAGAATGGTGACATTTTCCATTTTGTTTCAAGGAAAAACCTGCCAATGTGTAGGTGCAATTGCACATTTAGTGCAACATACAATAAAAAAAAAAGCTTCTTTAGTGGCTTTTCTATGCAAGCACTCTGGCGCCATGGGAAAGAGTGGGCAGTGAATGCATCACATTTAGCCTGATCAGCTTAAGAGAAATGAGTGATTATTCCAACATGAAATGACTCAAGTCTTCCTGCCGTAGACAAAGTTATAAATTAATTGAAGACTTTATGTGAAGCTACCAGAAATGGAACTTATATAACAAGATTTTAATGTTGTTGGCTTGTTTTATTTCAGTCTGTGTGAACTCGTCTGTCAGAGCCACTAGCTGCATTATTAGTTGTAATTCCATCTAAAGGCTTTGGATGGCTTGCTTTTGCGTGTGCTCATAGACGAGCTGGCCTAAAGGTGTCTGGGATATTTAAATGTGTGTATGTGTGTGTGTTTTCCCATCACCCACATGTCACACACACTTTCAGCTCTGTATCCTCATGAATAATTCACCTGGTCTCACCTTCTGTTATTCAGTCGGTGCTCCATAACAACCTGCCATGAATCTCTGGACTACTCTCCTCCTCTCTGTCTCCATCTCCTCTTTCTCTCTATTCTATTATCTATTTTGCTCCCATGTCTTTCATTCCTGACCCATCATTTGCATAGAGAATTCTCTCATTTTGCTAACCCTATCCTCCTTAGGCTTCTTCTTTCTGACTTTTTTTCATATTGTTTTGAATTTTTTACCTTTTAACCTTGTACGTTTTTTCTTCTCTTGCTTCATTTGTTCCTCTTTAACTCCGACCCTCTCTATCTCCCTCAAGACTTTGATACCTCACTATTTCTCTCTGCTCTCTCTCTGGTTTTTCATTGTTGATTAGATGGTGTGTGTGTGTGTTGCTTGAAGCTGAGTGGGATCTGAACATAAAATGTGGAAGGCAGACAATGGAGGGCGCAGTGATAAAGATGAGTAGAGTGATGGATAATGACAAGTTGGAGTCATGTGATTAATCAAAGGAGGGGTCATGGTTTTGGAAATGGGGAGGATGTGGGTTGAAGACTCAATGGGAACAGAAGAGCAAAAGGAAAGGAAGATGTGAATGAGACTGTGAGGTAGTCCAAATAACTAAAAGAGATGGGATTTGGTTAGAAAATGCCAGACAATTTGGCAAAGGAAAAGAGAGAGAAGTATCATCTTTTATCTACGTAAGGAGATTTATTTCATACACTTTTAGTTTTATGTAAAATATATCAACAATTATTGAATGCACTGAAAAGAATCTTTGCACAGAAATGTAGGATTCTTCACGGTTCCATCCATTTTCTGCTTAATCCAGTTCATCGTCGTGAGTGAGCTGGAGCCTATCCCAATAATTATCAGGCAAGAGGCGTGGTACAGGGCGGACAGGTCAACAGTCCATCACAGGATGGCTGAATCCCTTTAACTTGATTGGTTACTTGATTTAATCAATTTAAAGCAAAAAACACAAACATCACCTTACTTATCATGTTGAAATATACGGTTTATGGGTTTATGTTTCTGGATTTATTAACAAGCTATTTTCTTCAAGAAGTTGGTCTTTGTTAAATGTAGACAAAAGAAATTAACACAAGCATAAACTTTAATCTGTTTCTACAATTAAAGTGAGAGTGTTTGATCAAGTTAAATCATTTTACAGAATTCAAACCTCATATCATTTTGAACAAAAGTGCCCGGACAAAATGAAGCTATACAGGGTTGACAAGCAAAACAGTGTTAAATCCCAACACTAGAGGGGACTAAAGACTAACAATCGTATGGCCAAAAAACATATAAGCTTGACCTAAACAGTATGGACACACTATCTGCGCTTTACAAAATATAGACTGATGACTTGTAGTCCTCGTATTTTCATTTGTACATTCAAACCTTCATGTAAGTAAGTATCAAATATACCAATTTCAGTGCCAAGCAACACCATACTATAATAAACATTTGAGGGCAAAGTGAAAGTCTACATTCAGAGCTGAAGAGATTTAGTATTTAATCCTAGCATTTATGAAGTCAAGCAAGGACGTCTAATAATTATTTTTGTGAGATTGTAGAAAAGTTGTGAAATAACACCTTTACACAGGATAACTATTTTTATTCCCCCTTATTTGACTGTAATCCTTTTCTTTTAGGGAAAAGGCGAGTACACCATGGATTACAGCAGATATCAGCCCTGCCTGCCTTCTACACAAGAAGAACTCATCCACAAATACTTAGAAGCGACAGGGCAGCTGCCCACTAAGAAGAAGTGGAAGAGCTAAAAACGTAACTCTGCAGTTCATTTGGACTCTGACATCAACAGGCTCCTTCATCACCTGACATATTTTGCTTTTCATCGACCTGGACTCCAGAAAAAGGCTTGAATTCATGGAGCAAAACTAAACGTTGACATTCATATGTTACCCCTGCAGAAAGCATATTTATTTTGATTTTAGCAGCGTTCGTCCTCAACACTTTAGCAGGTGTAAAGACATGGATAGCTATGATAAGCTCAGTGTTTTACTTGAGCTTTAACAGATTTTGTACTATGTACAGAATGGCGTTGATTCAATTGTTACAACAAAGATATATCATTCTTTTAAAGTGTATCTTTTTCTGTACAGATTATCTAATAGTAAAGAGTCTTAGAAACTATATTTTAGTTGAGAGCACCATACATGCTATGCAGCTGATTTGGAAAAAAACCTGAAAAACAACCCATAATGAGACCAGTCACAGCATGTATGCACTCACCTGTCCCGTCTCCTCTGCCGTCTCAGGCATAGTTTTGGAAAGCGCTAAAATGTTGGCTGAAGCAGCCTCACGAGTGGGGCTCCCTCTCACCCCCACTAACAGGATCAGAACTACGCTCTGCGTCAAACCCATTCCTGTACGCTGTCATGCACAGATGCAGGAGCAAAAGCCAGAACAGCGTGTTTTAAAGAGTGCAGGCGGAGAAACGAACCGCCCGTCGGTGAGGAGTTGCACAATAAGGAGGAGGAAGAGGAGGGGGAAGCAGAGAAGAGACTGTCCAGATCCTGCTATCTTCTTGGCAGTGTTTGTTTGTTTTTAACTAAACTAGCTGCTTCACTTTATCTGGTTTGGTATTTCATATCCTCTCAAGTCAGATTCTATTTAAGCAATCGTAAGAAGGAGTGGACAGTTTAGCAGCTGCTGATAAGTCTGAGTTTGATGGATTGCAGGTTTACCTCATCCACAGTGTCGGGGAACAAAAGCTTCGCTGAGCTAAAACGTCCTGCCCTTAAGATGGTATCAAATTGCAAAAGGTTGAAATTTTGGAAGATTAGATTTTGCAACCCGAAGAGAGGCATGAAGTTTCCCCTTACGGACTGTTAGTACTAACGGATTCACTGTGGGATTGTGTCTGCTGATTAGGAACGAGGAGAGAGTTGAGACAACTTGGGGATTCTTAATTTCTTTCTGATAAAAGTTGCGGTAATGTAATGACTGGGTTTTTCCAAGAATATTTTTACCAACTCACAGGAATAATCTTGATAATTATCTGGATGCGTAGCTTCTTGTTTTCCTATCAAATACTCAAATAAATGAGTAATGATTGTTTTCATTATCAGAGGACTGTTTCATTCTCTAAATCGGAGTCTATAAAATAGTGAAACTATGAAAATGTACATTACACTGAAGTCCAAAGTTTGTTATTAAAAGAAAAAAATATCACATTGAAGAAGCACCAGGATTACAGGCTACACTTTAATTACAGAAAGCAAAACCACTGAGATCCACTGAACAACCTCACAAAAACTTTATTATTTATTTCACTTTATTCTACAGGAAGTCTCACTAAGATAAGTCTGTTTAATAAGGCAGACCTGACCACGACACCTAAATACACAGCAACTGACAGTTTACAGAGTAGAAATACCGGAGGGCACTGTGTCACACGCTTAAAGCTAACATTTAAGACACAGAGCACATCTCCTTCAGGTTGCTCTTCTTTCGCTTTTTCTTCACACCATTCACCTGCTGCACAGCTGCTACACTTTGAGCCTGATCCCTGCTCCTCCCTCCAGCCTGCGGCCTTTCGCTTTGCAGCTGGATGCTCCTGGGAAGATGGTCTATAAGCTCGTACAGGGTGAAGATGCTGAAGCAGACCTCATCGTAGGCGGTTTTGGTGCCGCACTCAAACAAGCAGGCGAAGGCCACGGCCGGCGGCGCTCCGGGTGAAGGCGAGAGCTCCACGTAGGCCAGGTCGGAGTAAGCGCTGGGGCCCTCGTAGATCACCCAGGGGCCGTGCCAGCTGTCAGGATCGCGAGGAAACAAGCTGAGGAATACACCCAGATCCTTCCGCGCTGTGGTCCATGTCGGATGGGAGTACACCACCCAGGTCGGGGTAAGGAAATCTGGAGAGGCGTCATGGCTGTGTGTCGGCTTGCTGTGATCACCGCCGGCCAAACAGGATGTAAAGTGTCTGGGGTGGCACACAGGATGTTTTAAGCGGTCATTTAGACTTTGATGTAGATCCAGCGGGGCAGGAAATCCAACAATGCTGCCATGGCAGCCGTTCCGAGGCTCAACCAGCCGCTGCACCAGCTGCCCCTCCTGAAACACAGCTCCGTCATCCAGACTGAGGGCCTGCACCCGGTATCCCAGGGGGCTGCGCGCATTGCAGTACAGCACATTAGTACCGTCCTCTTCATCTACCGACACCATCTGGCACTCCACGCTCTCTGGAATTGGGATTGGCTCCCCAAAACGCCAGCTTCTTCCATGGGTGTCGCTGTGGAAGCAGAAGGCATGAGGGGCGCTCAGGCAGAGCTGACCGAAGCACTCTTTGCACTCAATGTGATAAGCATAGGCAGGGATGAGCAGACGACCTGACTTGAGCTGGATGCCGTGGCCCGGGCCGAGAGCAAAGGTGGCCCAATCTGTAGGGATGGAGGATGTATGAGCAAGAAAAATCAAGGCTTCCTTTTACTTCCTGGTGCATTTGAACTACAGTCTTGCAAAGTGTGGAGCAGGCTTAGTTATACAGGTGCTACTTGGAAAATTAGAATTTGCTGGAGAAGTTGTTTTATTCAGGCAATTCAACATAAAAGGGGAAACCAATACATTTTATGTACTAAGTACAGATGTATTTATATAGAGTTTACTTTCAGAGGCCTGACATTTTTGTATTTAAATTCCATTATTTTTATTTCAAGCAATATTCTAATTTTCTGAGCTTTTTAATTTGAGGTTTTCCGAAGCTGCAAATCCTGATCAGCAAAATATAAACAAATAAAAGCTGAAATGTATTGATTTGCATGCTATTTGTCTATATATGAGCATTTCATCTTTGAAGCTAAGTTACAGAAATGCATGCTCTTATTCAGGATATTCTAATTTTCCAAGTAGTACCTGCAACTGCGTATTGAAGGGAAAAGATGTCGTAGCACATCCTCTTTGGCTGGATAAGTTTTTTCTTTTATCTAAATTCTCACCACATTAGTCAACAGAAATTCAAAAGCCTTATTTTGATATGTTTGGTTTAGTTGTATGTTCAATTTGACAAACACTCTTTATTGTTGGTGTGACCATATAAGTTCAAACCATTTTTCTCAGTAGTTATTGTTAAGAAAAACACTCTGTTGATTAGTGTTGGGAGTAAACGTTACAAAAACGTTTTTAAATCAGCAGAAAAATAAATGTTCTGGCATGATTATATCTGTTCCGAGAGATTCCTAAAGAAATGAAAGGAACTAAAACATCATCTTTGTGGGTTCACTTTAGGTGCAAACTTATTAAAAAAGTCATCTATTGAAAGGATGTTTAGATTTGTGACATGTTTATTTGTGACATGTTGTTTCCCCAGATGACGACAGTCTTGCTGAAGCCTGCTGTGATGCCTCGGATGAGGACTTCTCCATGGGGAACGTGGAGGCATTCCGTCGGGATTTTGCATCCCGCGTGTGGCTGACATACAGGGAAGAATTCCCTCCACTGCCAGGCAGCACACTGACCTCCGACTGTGGCTGGGGCTGCATGCTGAGGGCCGGACAGATGATGCTGGCTCAGGCTCTTGTTTTGCACTTTCTGGGCAGAGGTGAGCATGGTACCACAACTCGGCTACAGAATGAGACAGATGGAAAAAGGAGATTTAAAAAAAAAAAGATGTTCATGTGGGGTATCATTCGAGTTCACATATGATTACTTTTTATTTACATTTTTTAATAGTGGATGTATTTCAATAAAAAGGGAAAGCTCCACAGTGGCTAGTTGCATTCTGATTTTTTTAACCTTTTGCATATGAGTATGTAGATAAGCAGTGGTAACATCAGCAAAGGGTGTTTGATTAAATAAATGCCTACATTAATTACATTAAGTGCTTTATGTAAGATTCAGTGCATAATTTTATAATGTGCTGCAACAGTTATAGTTTTTGTAAAAATTAACACATTTCTTATAAGGGCTTTATGATCTTAAAACTAAATCAGAAAGTTTGACCAGTTATGGAAGATATTGGCATATCTCTGTAGTCATTTCTGAAGTGCTGAAGACTTTATGGGTCCACATAATGAGATGAGTGTCACTTTAATCCGGTCATTTGGAAAGCAGTTTCTAAATCTTGTTCTTTTCTCCAATCTAAAATATGTCACTAATGAAATATTTCTCTATAAAGAGACTAATGTCCATTTCAGGATATTTATTGATCAATTTCACTTTGATTCAGTCAGAATCAAGGTCATTTTTATTAATTCCTTAGACTTGACTCTAGTCTGTTTTATGGCCCAGGCAACTCCCACTCTCTCCGCCTTCAGTTCCCACCCTGTTTGTAAGGCTAAAGCACTGTTAAAATGAAATACTGAGACTCTCAAACTTATAATTGAACAGAATGACACCTAATCAGTTACTAAAGCACATGAGGGTTCAAGCTTTTAGAGGCAAAAACCTTTAATTTCAAGGTCTGAATGACTTTTTGTTCGTATTGCTCTAAGATGAAAGTGTGATGCGTTAAATGAGCCAGTTCAGGATTCCTCAGTGGGAGGAAGATTTCATTACTTTGCATTTCAGATATCAGATTTTCAAACTTTTCCTGACTACTAGAATTGAATAAAGATCTATTATTTGTATTCATTTTCTTTGTTATGTATTTTGATTGAAAATGCAGAAAAGAAGCATTTTGTTCAAATCCACCATATCTGCTGTCGCGGCAGCAGTTTCCTCTCATCTGAAAATGTAAGAATTTGCTAAATGTGGATAAATGTAGCATCGGCAGCTGTGGGCGAAAGGAAAAGTTGGCTGTCTGTAATTCTTGCCTCCATCAGGGCACATGTCTGAAATCGTATAACACAGCAGTCATATCCAGAAATAACTCCATGATCTGTCATTATCGCATGGGTGTGTTTGGTAGAAAAATGGCTGCATGTGCAGTATGAAATCAGAAAGCTGTGTGAATGGATGGTTTAAATTCCAAACTAGAAAAGTTTTAATATTGTTTTAGCAAAGATTTGCTCCACATAATATACTATTTACAGGATTAGGTAGTAATAGATTACATATAATCAGATTACATTACCAGATAACAAAAGCTAATAATTATGTTTATAAACGGCTAAAATAAGGTGATAGTTGTACAAATAAAAATTACTTGATGACATTGTGATAATGTCCCTTTTTGAAAGAGCTGCTTTTGTAGCTTATGGTAAGCAAAAGCAAATCTGAGCTGCAAAGTTGAGCTATGTAGCGGTGCATGTTGGATTCCACCAGGACTGATTGAGCTATAGTTTGGAGGAGAAGGGTGTCTGGTTTGGGAAGTAAGGAGAATGCAGCTTTGCTTTTGGTGGATAACACAGTTCTGTTGTCTTCTTGGAGCATGAATTTCAGTGCACTACGGAATTATTTGCAGCTCATTATGAAGCTACCTTTGGATATGAATTCCACCAGGTCATTGAGGTCATTGAGTTTTTGCCTAATGTGGAGGAGTTTAAGAATCTCAGGATTTTGTTCATGATTGATGGCAAGTTGAAGTAAGAGACGGACAGACTTAATTTAACTCAAAAATGTTTAATTCAGATTGCATTCTTTGTAATCAGCGGATTGTTTTGAAACTAGCTTTCAGAGTAACCTGACCCAATCCTTTTTATCTCCCTACAGACTGGACCTGGTCAGAGGCGCTGACACTGCAGCCTTTAGACACAGAGACGTGGACCACAACTACGGCCAAGCGTCTCGTTGCCTCTTTGGAGGCTTCCCTGCAGGGCTCCCTCAGGACTCCCAATAACAGTTCATCCCTTCCACCTCAGGTCCAGGTACTGGGATCTGCTGAGGAGGCAGATGTCCATCTGAAGGAGATGTACCACCGCTCTCTGGTCTCCTGGTTTGGGGACAGCTCCACTACTCCACTTGGTCTGCATAGACTTGTTCGTTTAGGCCTGACGATGGGAAAACAGGCAGGGGACTGGTATGGACCAGCTGTTGTAGCACACATCCTCAAGTAAGTCCAGATTTTGTTCAATAATTATAAATTAATAAATCAGTAATAGTTTACAATAGATTACAGTGCAATTGTTTCTGCAGAGGAATGTAATGAGTGCGATTTAAACTTTTCTTTAAAAAAGACAGAATTATAAGGTTGTTAAATAGTCATTTTTATGCATTAAATCATTTGCATTTGATTTAAGAAATGTCATTTTCTGCCCATCAATGCATGAACTAATGTGGTCTCATGATGAGAAGAGACACAAGCAAAGCATTTCTAAAAAACAAAAAGAACACAGAAAAGTTATGCATTGACTAAAATGAAAATCTACTCAGTCAAATGGCTTTTTTAAGTCTGTTTTTTGTTTTGTTCTACTGTGTTGTAAATGAGCGCAGAGTTATGGACATGCAACCTCTATATGCAAACCCACTTTCCTTTCTAACTTTCATCCCCTTTTTCACTCCTTGTCCTCTCTTCCATTTTCGTACATCTGTATCATCTATATGGTAGCACTCATTACAGTTCACTCCCCTTCTCTTATTTTTACTCACCTCCCCCCTCTTTCTCACTTTAAGTCTAAATTCCTTATACTGCTTATTTGTATATTTATATATATACTGTATATATTGT
>JBAJHY010000014.1:6871083-6882893 GCA_037177095.1 Craterocephalus marjoriae | reverse complement strand
ATGTTCTGAACTGTTTTCTAGCTCTGCTCTGCTCTGTCTGCGTCCTTCTTCCCCATACATAGTCATAGCTAAGCAAGAATAGGCAAGGCAAGGCTAATTTATTTGTATACCACATTTCATGTTCATGACAATTCAAGGTGCTTTACATACAAACATTAGAAACACCCAGAGCTTAAGCAAGAATAAGGCGTTACTAAGTCATCAGTTAGACATACATAGAGTGACTTTATTTGATAGATGTCCAAAGACGAAATAAGCAAGAACTACATATAACAACTATACTCGGTTGCGTGTCAAGCTATTCCCATTGTACGAGCCTAAAAAGATAAAATGTGAACAGATCCAGTGCTGCATAAAAGGAACTCCACAAAACATTAAACGCACAAATCACACATCATAGCCTGTAAAACTATTGTTGTAAGTTATCAGTTAAACTGAAGGGGAAAGAGAATAATCAGAGGTACCTAAGCCTCAAAATTGTTGAAACGACAACATTGCTTACCGCCTTTTATCAGCAATCGCTTTGCTGGACAATGTACCACATATTAGACATGTTAGTCATGTTACACAAGTTTAAACTGCAACATATCTTGTTTACAGGGGTCTTACTAAAGCCATCTCCTCCGTGGATGGACAAGGACTTTATATATTGTATTTTTGTCACAGATATGTAATTTTAAACAAAGATAGCTTTTCCATATATCTGTTGGTTGCAGAACTTTCTTGCCTGCTTTTTGTTTTGTCTTCTGAGCCACTTTCCTCAGTGGAGCCAAACAAAGCTGTTCAATGTTTACACAAGTTTACATTGTTTCTTTTATTTTGTGCTTGACATTGTACCCGGTAAGAGTCTGAAAGGACTCTGCAACAGAGTAACAAGGTTTATGTGAGGAATATATGTTCACCAGTGCCATACCTTTAACTTAGTCGCTGCTGTCTTATTTGAGTTATTTTACTACCCAGCCGGGCGGACGCCAATGCTCTGAATTGTTTTAAACGTCTTTCGTTGCGTTCAACGCTACAGATTCTGATCAAACTTTCATCGTATTTTAAGAAACACTGCTCATTTTTTTAATTATATACAGTTAAAGGCAGTTTTGTTGGAGAAATGTTTTTTCAAACGCATATATACGTACAAATACAAATGTACAAAGAAACAATAAACATCAACAGTTTTATACATGTGAAGTTGCTGGATTGTTATTTGGGATTGTTTAGTTAAATCATGGTGATTTTCTGATTCCAGTTTCTTAGATGATAAAATGCAGGGAAGCGGAACTGGAAAGGCAGTGCCTGTTCAGTTGTAATGCACTTCTTCTTTTTTCTTTTCTTTTTTGAAGCATTTTGTTACATTTTCTACAGTTTCCCTTTAGAATTAAAGTATTATTTAACTGAATTCATTTGAAGTAGTTGAGTCAATAGCTCAAAAACTGGATTTGAGTATCTGTGTGCATCTTGTGTTTTCTTAGGCACCACAGTTTTTTTTGTGGTCTCTTTTTTTGGTGAAGTTTGGCCTGTCATTGTTTTATAGGCTATGTTTTTTTTCTCTTGTGTCAATAACAGGCCAGTAAAGGTCCTTCTGGACTTTGCTGCACTAGTTTAGCTTTGCAAAGTCAAAAAGCAGTATCATATTTAGCTTAATCCTCTCTGCAGAGCGACCCCTGCCTCTATTAATCAGTGGATGTAACTGCCCTAAGAGTACATGAGCTAGAACAAAGCTCCCTGTCTATATAGAGACCTTCTAACAGTGGCCAGACATGATCTCACATCTCTTCAGAAACCAGAGAAGGAGACCACCCCAGGAATTTTTTCCCTCTCTATCCTAGATCTTTTACTCTTCTTTATCTCTTTCCCATCTCTCGCTTCGGTTCCTCTGACTGCATGCCTGCCTTCTGCCACCTCCTGGAGTTAACCTGTTACAGGAAATTTTGAAGTTCAACCCTTTTATGTATTTTCCCTTATCCATCTTCATATCCTTGGCAGTCACAGAGTGAGGCCCATCGCTCAGTCCACCACTTCTTAGGCTTCATTTATTTATTAAAGACATAACAGAGACTCAGGGGTGTCTTATCAAATTAAACTCCCTAATTGTTTTGGGTTTTTTTCTCCTTTGCATGTTTGCAACATTTAAGTGTCTTTTTATACACAGATGTTTGAAAACTACATGAGAGCCCTTGGAGATGAGCCCACAGCATAGGAATGCGAAGATAATGCAGGATATTTGTGCAGGCGCCCCATCTGAGCATCTTTTCACTTGGTTGAGATGGAAGCTCTCTTTGCAGGAAGCACATATCAAGGTTTTAGATTGTATTGGTCTGTCTGAGTCTCGACCTCTTCTGGACAGTCCATGAGTTTCAGTACTTTCTCACAATCTGGTACATTTTGATATTTCCAAAGCCAGTTAGTTTTTTGCTCCTGCCAGGGCGTAGCACTGTGGTGTAACTGGGATGTGTGGTGCCGGAGGCATGGGGTGACAGAAGCCCACATCAGAGTTCAGCAGATTAGTTCTTTCACTGCTTTCGCTGCTTATGAGGTAAGCAACCCCAGTGTTCATGTATTTATTTTCATTTTGTAATAGCATGGACAAAAGAGTTTAAGTAAAACTTGATTGAACCCATGCTCATTAGGAATTTAGGCTTGTCTGTTTCTCATCCTCGTCTCCCTCTCTCCCAGTTTTATCATTATTATTTCCAATTTATTTTCATTCGAGTAACCGTCCAAGTAGCTCGGTTCATGTTTATTTAAAATGATTCCTGGTTGAACCACATTCATTTCAGGCTCCGTCGTGTTATTTGAACACCAGCACATTCATTTATGGGCGCGCAACATTCAAAGCTCCTATAAAATCACAGAATTTTCTCATTATCGTGCATTCCTTTGTCGGTGTAATTCACTGCCATGTGTGAGGTTTTGTTTTTGCCCTCTTTCACTGCTAGATTTTATCACCTTAATGGAGGCGCTCAGGTATGCAGCTTTGATCAGTCTTTGGAACGTTTTCACATTGGCTCCACTTTAGCAGTGAGCTGTTATTCCCATAATGCACTGCAGGTCTGGCGCTACTGCTGGTGCAAACTAAATGCATGTGACTGCTTTCATTTGAAGATTGAATTTGAAGCTTTTGAAGCATTTTTAGTCTTATTCATTAAAAAAGGAAAAAAAGGACGAAAATCTTCCTTCATTGCAAATATACTGGATGTCATTCAGTATGTCTACATGAAGTTTTATCATCTCCAATTAGTGACACATGATTAGTGTGTGGTTACTGTGGCTTGAGGCCTTATTTTAATGACTCATTGCCTTGACTTTAAAGGCCTCGTGCGGTAAAACCGTAAGGTAATGACTTATGCCACTGCCTCTAACCACACGCATCTGACGGATGCTCTTGTAGGCGCTGCGGCAGTTTGAACTTTCGAGGAAGAACCCGGATAATTGCGCCCAAACGAACGATGTGTTTTCTTGATATTACTGCTGAATTCTGACTGAGAACCTTGTCGTAGAAGTTCAGGTGTGATATGGGTTTGCTGAATGTCCTTAACTTCCCTTTGTTTCCCAAAGCCGACACACTGTGGTGCCTTTTACACTCATTTACGTTCTTTAGCACCAAAGAAAAGAGAATTAAAAGCTGAATTGCCTTACGTGACCTACGCTTTCTAAATCATTGAAAACCCACTAGAAAAGAGCCTTTCATGATTCCCCCCTGTTCCCCCTGCGATGAACTGCAAGCTCTTCATCCCATCGAATCTACAGACGACTTGTATTTATTTTCAAACATGTGCTCTACTCGCATGCTTCATATTATTACACCTGAGTGACCTATCTATTCCCAGGATCCACATTAGCCTGGTGTACAATGGCCAAAATAGCTGCGATAGAATATAAACAGGCTTAGCTGATTCATTTCCCTATCATATTCTGCCTCTCCTCACTTATGATGATCACCTGCTGCCGCGGTCAGAGCGCAGCCACCTCTGTGGCAAATACATCCCTAAATGCGTGCGTTAAATGTGCAGCTTCCATGTGAGCTGAGCACTGTGCTCCGGATGGAAACCGGGTCTCGGTTATTTGACGTCACGTTGTCTGAGAGGAGGAACTTGAAATGTGCGACTAGACGGGAAGGGAGGGAGGCAGAGTTTATGTGAAGTTTAGGGTTTACGTGAAGTTTAGGGTTTACGTGAAGTTTAGGGTTTACGTGAAGTTTAGAGTTTATGTGAAGTTTAGGGTTTACGTGAAGTTTAGGGTTTATGTGAAGTTTAGGGTTTACGTGAAGTTTAGGGTTTATGTGTTGATAGTGTTTCCCCAGTTAAATGGTATATAAATGATTTCTAGGTGTACATTTATTTAATCTGAAACCTTGACTATTCTTTTCCTCTTGTGCTTTGGGTTTCAGTAATGTAAGTGTTGTCATTTTTTCCTACTATTTCAGGTCCCCAGTACATTCAAGGTGTTCTGGTTTGTTATGAACCATTCAGATCCCTCAGGTCATCACAGTCAAGTCTACTTTCTGTTCCCAGAGTTAGAACTTAACAAAGAGTGGTAGCTTTCAGATTTTATGCTCCTCACATGCAAACAAACTCCCAGAAATTTGACGGTCTGCTGAAACTCTCAGCAGTTTGAAATCAGGGTCAAAAACCTTTCTGTTTGTTACCTTTTATTAAAACAACTGATAATTAACTTTAATTTTATTGCATTTTATATAATCTTTGAGGGCTATTTTTTAAGAGTTTGTTTCGATACTTTTTTTTAATCCTACTATAATGTATGCATCAAATGTTTTATGTAAAGAATCTTGAATTTTCTTGTACATGAAATGTGCCAAACAAATAAACTTCCCTTGACTGACACTCACAGCACTGTAAACTTAATAGATCAAGTAAAAACCAAAAAGGGAGAATATTGTGTTTTTGGGTGGCACAACTCACATCTTTGGCTGCATTGCTCTAAAGGAGAGAAATAACTGACCAAATACAATTTTACTTTGAGTGCTAAGTTTATATTTGATTAATGCAGTTAACACAAAACCATCCAAATTTAGCCAATACCTTCTGATCATTTTCTACCTATAAATTAACTTTCTTTGAAAGCTTTATAGAAGAAATGGCATGAAAATTAAAGCCAAAAAACCTCTAAAAGCATTATCATCACCAGTCCTTCTACATGTATAAGCTAGTTGCTCAGTCCCACTGTCCTCTGGTTGGACTGGGATGAGAGAAGCTAGCTATTGTGATGTGTAAGCTATGTGTTAAAGCCAAGGTGCTGCTCGCTACCGCATAGCTAACTTACTGGATGTACAGACAGATAATATAATCATGGAAAAAAGGCAGGTTCAGGTAAGAGTGTAAAACATGGTCTGTTTATCAGGAATATCAGTGTATTATTGGTTATACATCTTACAAATGTTTGGGTTAATTGCCTTTTGGTTGACAATACAATGAGATGAATATTATTAGTAATAGTAATTCTTAATAGTATTTTTCAAATTTATGTATTTTTTCATCTTGTTGAATACAATTTATTTGTGTATAATTATCAGTCCAGAGAGGGAGAGATGGAAAAAGAAGGAGATTCAGTAAAGAGGTCCCTCAGGCAGTCTACATTCACTTCTATGCACACCGCCTGAATCTTGTTTTGGTGGACTGTGTCAGAAATGTGAAGCCAGCTAAGAATTTTTTTTTGTGATTGTGCAGAACATGTACAAGTTTTTCTCTGGCTCATTTGTTCAGCAAAGCCTTACCAGCAGCCCATTGAACTGAAAAAACTGTCTGATACCCGCTGGTCCTGGCAGTACCACTCAGTGCAAAAGACCCTTCCCACCATCATTGCAACCTTAAATGACATTAAGGCGCAACCAAATCCATGCAGATCCACTGATGCACGGTCATTGCTCTCATTCACAGAATATGGCAACAAAATAAACAAAAGTACCATTTAAATTCCCATTGGAACTGAGTAAAAATCCCCTCTGCTCTGTTTAAAAAAAAAAAAGCTACAGTATTATATGAATGAATATGTGAATATGAAAAGATAAAAATACATTTGAGCTTTAGGATTTTAATGATGGAAATCAAACATTACACGCAGAAAGAACCAAGGCCCTTGGCGTCCAGAAGATTATAGTCGTTTTCATTTAACCGTAACAATAGACACTGATTGTGATACATTTGATGTGACGACGTGACATTTAATCTGTTACATTGTAACGAATGCGCAGGACGTGGCAAACGTTTTTGTTTGCAGTCTTGTTCTACTATCATCCATACTGTGATGAGTCAGTTCATTTTACGCTCTTTAAGTGTGTGCCTAATTAACAGGTACAGAATGTTCGGCTTTGTGTATTAACTCCATTTTTGACCTCATGATGTTGTGATCCGAATCATTAGACACAAATTGTTTGCACTTCTCGTTGCGGCTGCACTTTGTAGCCTACTGTATGTTAAATTTATTTCACTATCAGTTTAATTTCTTAAGTTATGTAGTGTGATCCGAGACAATATTAGCAATGCATAGCTGATTGTTTTAATTAATTAGGCATGTAGAATAAATGCGCTTGTTGCATTCTGTATGTATTGTTTGTTTCAACATCAAACATGGTCGCTGTCTGGTGCTGAATCTCACAACTTTCCAAGTGAAAACATTTTTGCCATTGCCTCGTGGTTTGTTGTATTAGGCTTAGTTATTTTACTGAATATTCCTTGGCTAATTCAGTTAAATTGCTGTGTATCTTAGCCACTTTTATTGAAAAAATAAAAAAACAATATAAAAAAACTAAATTAAAAAAAACGATAACCTATGTATAAAGTAACCTAAGTTATTTTATAGCACCCCCACGTATTGGACAAGTCCCTCATTAGCACCAGGAAAAAAAATATCCTGGCGCCGTGCCTGTGAAGAAATGACGTTGAACTCGAGAAAACCATGATAATCGGTAAGTAATGTCAATAAATGCTTTGCCTTGCCAAAGTTTTCTTCGTATGTTATTTGGCTTGAACTCTGTGGAGTTAATTAACTGGTATGACAGCAACAGAATCGTGATATTTGTTTTTTTTAGACACGAGGCACCATCCACAAAAAACGAACAGCAATAAAACTGATATTTTCTCTTTTTTGCTTACAGACTTGAGTGAAGCAGACAGGTGATTTTTCAACTGACTACACATAAAGTCTGAACTTGCAACAACATAACTGTCAAATAAATTTCATTTAAATTAATTGCAAACAAATTGAGTTCTACCACCATTTGTTACCTTTTCTTCCTTGTAAATATACATGCTTATGTTAAGTGCTTTGAAACGTTGCTATAACTAAACCATTTGGTGAGAGCAATAAAACCATATGTTCTCTTCTTTTTTTACTGTCAGACTTGAGGCACACAAATGACTAATAATGATTTTTCAGCTGACTACACATTGAGCCTAAATTTGCAATAGCATAACAGTTTAATTTGACATTGGTTTCAAGTTGCATTTGAATTCATTGTAAATAAATTGAGTTCTACCTATTTGGGCATTCGATTAAATTGTCTTAATCATTTAGCAATTTAACATTATTAATTTCATATTAAAATGTAATATTTACGGCCTATATTTAAATGAAGTGAAAGTAGAAAAAACCTAGTGTGTTTCCTTATTTAGATTTTTATAACAAGATGAACGACTGTTGTGGCAGTTAAATGGGATTCATTCAATGGATACACTGGAAAATATGTGTTTACAATCAAGTTCAGCACCTGTCTAAAGATGCATTTGATAAATTGATTAAAAGATAATGTAATCGACTAAAATAGTAAAGATTGATAAATTGATTGTCAATTAGTTATGCCCATCCCTACTACCTATTCCTGCTTATCCCAAACTTACTCTAATTAATGCACAGTAAATCACTGTCCTTTTTTTCCCAATGTACTGAAGACAACAATGAATTCCTTAAAGACTTCATCTACAGATGTCAAACAGATCAGCAGCAGTTTAAAGCTGTTTGTGTCATTCCTGTTTCCTGTTATCCTTGATAGTCTCCATCATGGTATACTGTGCTGAACGGGAATGCTCCAACCACTTGGAGAAAGGCGTCCACATGTATGGCTTCCCCAAAGAAAGGGACAGAAATGTTTGGCTAAAGTCAGAAGTAGCAATTTTTTTGTCACTAACAAATAATGCAACAACAAAAAATATGTGAGGTAATCATATTCAAACAATGGATTTACACTTTTGCACACTTTCAAATACCACACCACAAGGACATTTTTACTAGAGGTGGGATTTCTGGCTCTTTGGGGGGAGCCGGATCTTTGGGATCCGTTCGTTTCAAAGAGCTGTTCAAAAAACTGGCTCATTTGGCTCATTCCTATATTTATTGTTTTTTAAGAAGTCAGCCTGGAGTTCATTGATTCTGTCCTGGAAATAATCACAGGGGAGAATAATGCGCTGAGAATTGGGTCAGAATAATTTTAAAGTCATATTTCCCACCAATATTTGAGTTCGAATTATTCTGAAATATTGATTATAGCTTCATTTGATATGTGTGGTAGCGATGGGATTCATGGCTTTTTGAAGGGAGATGGATCTTGAGGAGCTGTTTCTTTCAAAGAGCCATTCAAAATAACTTTTCTTTATTTTAGTTTTTCTTTGTTTTTGTTTTTAAGAATTCAGATTTACTCGTTAATTAAGGAAATAATCAATGGTATAGACTGGTAAGATTTGGTTTCTGAATGGCACACCCAACCAAGACGTGCTCTGTTGATGGGAATTATTATAAAGTATTTTAATCCTAAAGTGGATTAAACCTGAGTAACATCAGTGCAAATTTCAATGCACATTTTGTTTCCCATAAAATACTTAAAAAATCAAATCAAAAAGACATAATAAACATAAAAACAAAACTACTGGTGTGTAAACCTGAGCCTTCAATATCCTTATGGCAGCCAGGAATATCCTCAGTGAGGGAGCTGGCTTTGTACCCAACTCTGAGGGGATACTGGAGCACTTTAAAGCGCAGGATTATTATGAGTCATGTCACAAATAGGTTCAAGACACATAAATATGTAAACACAAACTCTGTTTCATCAATCCACACCTTGATTGGCAGACACCTAAACCTCCCAACTCCTCGACTACAACAAGAAATCCCACTTTTATAACAGAGAAAATGTGTCACAAGTGATGATAGTCAGTATTTTGTGCATAAAGAATAGCATCTAACTCCAAGGATTGCCTTTACAATGTGACTGCAAGTCTGCTGCCATGGTGATGTTTACCACTGCCTTAAAGGCTGCTAGAGGATTATGAGAATATAACCACAAGAACACTGTTAGTGTACATATACAAAAGAACATTGTATTTCCAATTATAGCTGCTAATCCATGCATGAAACTCTTGCCCTTCAACTTATGCAGCCACCAAAACTGACAGGGCGGAAGACATTAAGTGTTCGAACACTCCATTATTAATTTCTTTGTGTCCCTATTTATTGTCAGCAAGGCATAAACATGGGATGTGACAGTACTGAAAAAGCTACTATTAAAGCACCCAACCATAACTTACTCTATTAAAGGGAGCTTTCTCCTGTATGGCATTCAGCTGCACCAACAACGCTTTTTCTGTGGAATTCAGGGCCCGACACTACACAGATATGATCAGCGGTTGAACACCTCCATAACATTTTCAACTCTTTGCAGCTTTGTGGTCGGTCATAGGATCCAAGAAGAAGAGGACAGAGAGCTGAAGCGTACATGGAAATGGTATTCACTAGCCGCCATTTTAAAACCCATCCACAGCAACAAATCCACAAACAACCTTAACAGAACCAACCCACTGATGTCAGAGAGAGCACAGCAATCCACAGTGTGACTTCATGTCTGACCTATCATAACTGAAACTTCTGGGGTTTTATGCAATTTTTCTGAGAAGTGTACAGTCTGAGCTTGCAGAGAACTGACTGAAACTTCCATTCCTGACAAAACTATTGGGAATTTTTTCCACAATTTAAAGGTGATTAGTTAATTGAGTGTAAATGATGTCTGGTCCTGGGTGTTTGACACCTGAGATATGAAATGAACCTTTGGTAACTATAACCTTCCTCAGATAAAGTTTTATTATTGAAAGAGTTAAGATTATTGGTTACTTCTATCTTCTTGTATCTTATTTTACCCTCAGAAACATTTTTAAACTCTTGATGCACAAACAGTAGCATCAACTCTTAGGGCTTTAGTGTGTGTCAATCATAAATAGGATTTTTTTGCAACTAGCTTAGTCTAAATACAAGGAGAGAAAGAAACTGTCACGGTCATCCCCTGTGTAAGGTTTCCTCTCCTGCCTGTTCGCAATCTGCCGCTTGTCTGAATACATGCTCAGTGCCTCAGCCTTGGACTGTTCAACTCCACGCTTGTCAGTACGACAACCACTTCCTTCCAAAACAGACTTGCCACTGTGGGCTGTAAATAAGACTTGGAAATCTGGAAGTGAAATGCAGCTTTATTTTAGACCTTTTTCAACTGCATCTTCCAACCTCCTTCAAATCATATCACAAAAATGCTAAAGGTTTTCTATACAATAACTTTCTTTTTGGTTTTAAAGATGCTGGTCCACACAAATGTCGGCCAGAAATTTCATCAATTACAAGCCATTGTGTGTAGCCTAAACCAGTGGCATCCAAAAGTAGGTCCTCAAGGGCTGCTGCACATGCCTTGAATGTTTCCTGCTGCAGCACACACAGATCAGATTACTGGGACAATAAGTTTGGGCAGAACTAAACGACAAGTTTTTGAGGAGACTCTTTGTTATCCTTTGCATTGTCCCAGGGACTTGCAGGACCTTCAAACAAGAAATTCAATGAAGAGTGCACATGCTTGATTAAGCCCAACTGCAGTTTTCTTCAGGCCATTCAAATGGAGCACCGAGGTAGTTTCAGACATGTGGAGCCTGTTGGCGATCAAAGGTCATTTCCTCTCATTGCCGTCCTCCACACATTGCTTCATTTCCAAAGCAGCAGAACTTTTGACCCACCTGTCTCCACTGATCTCCACAAGCTGTTCAAGTTTGACTCTTTTTTATTTATATCCCCAGCAATCCATCGGTCTCACAGTTTGATGTATTCTTATGTCATCGGCATGAAAGTGTAGTCCTGACACTTTGTGCCTAAAAGACTTCCTCCTGCATCTGTCCGAAATAACCCCAGAAAGTTTTTCTGCATTCCCTTGTGCCAAGCCCCAGTTTATTTGCACCAAAGGGATCTCAGAGACATCCTCCCCTGCGGCATCACCAGGCACCATCTGCAGCACCCCTTGCAGGACTTGGCAGGGCCCACGGCGGCTCCCCCTATGAACCCTTCCAGCCTCTTCTGGCAGGTCAGTTCGATCCAATCTTGCTCTTCTTTTTTATCCCTTAGGTAACAGAGGATGTGTTTGAACTATGTAATGCTCAGCTTTGGCCAACTCTGTGTAACATGCACCAGTGGAAATGTTCATTTCTTCAGATCAAAGAAGTCTACCACAGCCCCATATGTACACTTGATACCCTGTGACTTACTACACCATCTGCTAATGTATACCATGGAGAAAGCCACGTTCTCAGGACAGATGTGTCGAATCAGGGGTATGAGTAATTAACATGTACTGTTAATTCTTGTTAACCAACAACAGTTACTGTAAGATCCAAGCTGCCTACTAATGTGGTCTTTGGAAACCTTAAGTGAATACTTCGACAAAAAAAAAAAAAAAAAAAAAAACCTCAAAAAACTTCCGTTTGCAGCTGGGTCTTCCAAAACCCTTCTTTTAAGAGAGCTTTCGAGAAAATTCTTTTTCCGAAAAACCTAAACCGTTTTTC
>JBAJHY010000014.1:5919327-5930337 GCA_037177095.1 Craterocephalus marjoriae | reverse complement strand
TCCAACGTCTCAATCAGCATGAGGGTGAGTAAACAAATGAAGGCACATCATTCTGAGGGCGGAGTATCCCTTTAAGGACCATCATTATCATTTTGCATTGTTCATTTTGAGTTAAATCAAGTTCAGTACAAACAAGATGAGCAAGATTACGAGAGGCTTTATATTGACTTGTTCTGTCATGGAGATAAGGCTTTGATTTCTCTTCTATTTCCATTTGTTCCCTTAGTAGTAAACAAGCCCCAGATCTCTGCTACAGATGATTGAAGCAGCCCCTTAAATACCAAAGCTCAGCCTGAGATATGATCTGCAATTGTAATTGTCCTTTTCCTGCAGATACTGACAAGGCTGAAGAGCAAACCAACCCTCATGTTGGTTTTTCTGCTTTGATTGTATCCTAGGTTTAGAGCTGCTTCAGGCTCATACTGCATGTAAAACCCAGTGAACCTTTGCTTGTCGGCTGAAGCCATCGGCAGTGCTAATATGGTTCTATGGTTTTTCTTTACAATAACACGCAACAAATGTTTGTATTGTCATATGGAATTTATGTCGACCCCAAGACATTTCCAATACTAAGTAGCCTGGAGTTGGCTTTCCAAATATTAACACTATGTTGGTTTCATTGATCACACTGTAATTTGCATTTAATAGCTAAAACCATATCCATAACAGGCTAAAACCTTGTCACATGGCAAAATGAGAGCCTGCAAATACAAGATGCTGAATAGGCCAATGCTTTCTAGAGTAAAGTCAGGCTAGAAGAACAGGTTTAATAGTCAGGCTTATAACACAAAAACTTCTTATTGTTTGGTTTTACTTCAGCAAAAGATGAGGGACTCTCAGGTCAATATGTTTCTGTGAATGGTAAAAGTATTTGAACTTCTGAACTTAATTTTAGTGTGAAAATACTGTCTATACAGATATTAACGAGATATGTTTTGATGAATAATGGTTGGATATGAGTGAGATTCCTGTTGCATGCAAGGATTCAAATTCTTGGGCTGCATGGTGGCGTGATGCAAGCATGTTACCTCCCAGTTCAAATCCTGACTGGGCTTTTACAATTGGAATTTGTTTAATCTTTCCCAGAACCCTTTTAGAATCAGATTCAAGACTTTGATTGACACATGATTAGTCAACCAACAAACATAGTATCATTTTTTGGGTCTTTTTAGCTACATCTGAGCGTGGAGGTTTGGTTACCACTGATGCAGCATAACAGCAAATTACACCTGAAAATGCTAGAACAGCTAGATGTTTTGCTGAAATATAGTTACACAGCAAAACAGAAATCATAAACATAATTTTCTCAAGGAGATTTATGAACCATGTAAAGGTCCAAAACTCAACTCAGAATAATTTGTGAGAAAATTAAAAAGTATCTGAGTTTGACTGAAAAATGGACCAAAGTCTCTCCAAACTCTGCTCCTGACCGAGAGTTTAGTTGCAGTTATTTCTACACACGCAGGTCACAGCAGTGACTCCATTTACACAACCTGAAGGGAAATGTGTGATTCTTTCATTTCATTAGCTTAATCAAGTGCCTCTTACCAATATGCTGGATTTGTTTAACAAATACCGTAATGACTGACAACATATGCTGACAACAAATACAAAAGATCAGACAGTACAAAGTTCATCTGCAGCTGAAACAAAACCAAAGAAAAAGGAAACATCTTCTGACCTGGGTCACAACTGATCTCACTTTTTTTGTTTTTCATCTTTTCTTTTTGTTGAAGCAGCATAAAAAGCGTGAGGCTGGAGGGCAGAACATCGGAGCTCTGCTCATCTTTCATGTCTTTCAGTACAGATTTTATTAGACAGTTTAAATTTCAGCCTCTTTCTGTTTGGTTAAGTTTCAGAGACTTAAACTGCTGGGTAACAGATCAGGAAAGCACCATGCCTCAGACTGCTATGAACCTCTCACCATGTCTGCTTCATGCATGCTGTATATTGCCTCTACCAGTATCTTACTGGGTTGTCCCTGTCATTTTTCATCGCACACACAGATGACAGATCGGTGCTGTCACTCTGCAACTTCACTGCTATGAATTCTGCCTTAAAACCCATTTCGGTTGTTCTGATTGGTTCTGCTCCATTTTCTTTGTAAGGTGATTTTCTGTGCCTGCTGTCACTTCTGGCTAGTTCCATAGAGCAGGCCTGGCAGCTTTTGTGTCTTCAGTGTTCTAGGTGGTCTTCGCTGTCTTTGAGGGCGCTGTGGTCTCATTTCCATCTCATGTTCGTGATCTTGATTAGCGAAGAGCAGCGGAATCTCTTCTTCAACATCAGGTGAATTATCACCTTCACCATCCTGAGCATTAAGCTGGTGGCCAGTATTCACTTCCAACTGAGGCTGCTCTGCTTCAGACTCCCTTGGAACAGATGCAGTCGCATCATGTACAATGACATTTGTGTCCTCCCCTGACGCTGTTGGCTGTGATGGTAAGTTAACTGGGGTGTCCATCAAATAATAACCATCATCGTCATCCTCATCATCAGAATCTTCCCTGGCATCCTCACTTGCCTTAGTTTTCTTTTGGGGTTTTGAATGAACTTGTCTCTCAACATTCACTGGCAAGTAGTCACAAGGTAAGAGGTGATTTCTGTGCAGTATCCGAGATTTTCCTTTTCCATGTTCAGGCCTCAGTTCATACACTGGGATCTTATCTCCCACTTGCCTAACTATGGTGTGAATGGTGTCCTCCCAATAATTCCTTAACTTGCCAGTTCCGCCACGGGGGGTCATATTCCTGACCAACACGCGGTCACCTGGGTGCAACACTGAACTCCTTACTTTGGTGTCATACAATCTTTTGTTTCTTTGGGCAGATTTGTGTGCGTTTTCAGTTGCAATATTATAAGCCTCCTGCATTCCTTGCTTCCACTTTTCCACATAAACATGGTGACTATCATTTCCCGTCTCAGTTGGCAGGTTGAACATCATGTCAATGGGCAGTCTTGGTGAGCGACCATACAGAAGATAAAATGGCGAGAACCCTGTTACTTCTGTGCGGGTGCAGTTGTAAGCAAAGATAAGCTTATTCAGAGAGTCTTTCCAGTTTGTTTTTTCCTTGTCAGTGAGGGTTTTGAGCATTTGTATTAAAGTACGATTAAACCTTTCGACTTGTCCGTTCCCCTGTGGATGGTAGGGGGTGGTCCTTGATCCGGCCACACTGCAGTATTTGCTGAGTTCTGAGAAGAGGTGGTTTTCAAACTCACCACCTTGGTCGTGGTGAATGCGGGATTGGAAACCAAACTTGAGAGCGTAATCATTAAATATCTTGTCAGCCACTGTTTTCCCAGACTTTGACTTTGTGGGGTAAGCCTGTGCAAAGCGTGTGAAATGATCCACAATCACGAGCACGTACTCATAACCACCCTTGCACTTCTCCAGGTGACGAAAGTCTACTGACACAAGCTCGGTTGGAGGATGAAGAAAAGTCAAAGTTGGATATTTAGGAACCCATAAAGGTGGTTTAAACAGACGTTTATCAGGAGTTTCAGTCTTGCAGAGAAGTTTAAAGCAGGTACAGGAAAACTTTAAAGTACCATGGCCCCGGGGGACAATTAACTGTCCATGTAATACAGTGAAATTTAACAGAAACACAGAATACTTCACATAAGTGTTGAAATTAATACAATGCAAGATTCCACATAAGCAAGACAAAAATGTGTTTTTGAAAATGATACAAAAAACTGAAAAGCATGTACAAGCATGATTATAAAAAGTCCCCTGAAATGCTCTAAAAACACAAGAAAACAAAAAACAACAAAAAGAAAGGCAAACACAAAATATTTCATTAAATCACATCTTTTTTTTTTAAACAAAAAACTAAACACATCTGAAATTTTTTTAAAAAGAATCTTTTGTGGAAAATTAGAGTTTTTTCAGTCATTATTCTTTTTTATGTTTATTTGTTCATTTTCTGAAAAGGAGTTTTTTTTTTTCATGCTTTTTTTCTTGCTTTATTTGTTACTTATAGTTTTATGATACACTTCAGCCAGTCTTGGAAAACTTCAGCTTCAGTAATCGTAGCTCAGATATCATGTCTCCCTCTAACAGCGACCATGCAGACCCTCGCTGCAACCTCTTTGTTTTTCGCCTTGAGCTTTGTTACAGACCCCAGGAAAGGACAGAAAGAGGGGTAAGGGGTGATGTGTGTGTGTGTGTGTGGGGGGGGTTGAAGCCAGCGCTCTCACGGTGGCTGCGGGCTGGAAGGGTGAGGGGCGGGTGAGACGGGGGCGAGGGGATAATTAAGCGAACGCTGTGACAGCTGCAGCAGGTCCCGAGCAAAAGGCCTGAGCTTCACTGAGCTGAATTAATGGCATCAGTGGAGCCTGGCAGCAGCGCCGCCACCGCCGCTAACATTTGATCATTAATCATCGTCCCTTTGACAGGGCCAGGCCTCGTAACCTCTTACCTGCCCAGTGGCAAGGCCTCACCTGTACCTCACACATCTCACATGCAAGTTTAGGATTCGCTGAGATGTTAATGTGACAATCTTTTTGTAAAAAAAAAAAAACGTGAAAATGTTTTAAGACAGCACTTACCTGCAATGTGTCGTCTGATAATCTCTTCCGGATGCCAAAAAAAGGGAAAAAAGAAGCCACACACACATTTGTAATGTTCCCCCTACACTGCAGTCATGTGAAAATGTGAATTTGTCACTTCCTGAAGCATTCCCATCCTGTCAGCTGCTTGCTGGGATTTCACCACTCACATGCTGGTATAATTACACAAATGACATAATTGACTCAGATGAATAATATAACCTCACATTTTCCCAAAGGGGATGCAAGGCACACAATCATCACTCAACAACACATACCTAAGAAGGTGGTTCTGACACTGAATGCTATCAGCAGACATTAACCCCCTCCTGCGAGGCGTGTCAATGGTCAGCTTTCCATTGATAAAATATTGGTCACTTTTACTCTTCAGCACTAGAAAAGTAAAAGAGGGGAGTAAAAGAGACATAATTATATCACTATTTACATTTAAAGTCAGTTAAGTCAAATTAGCTTCAATAGCATCTTACCAAGGTAGTTAAGGGACATGTTGAGCTCTTGTATGTGAATGAACACTGATCCTTTAGGAATTCTGACCACCTCTTCATATCCTGTGACACAAAAACACACAAATAATGTAAAAAAAAAACGAGGTGAAGGAGGTTTATTCTCTGGGGATTAGGAAAGCGATGCATAAGTAGTGTTTAGCTCTGTGGGACAGCAATGGACTAAGCAGAGGCTTCAGATTCCAGCTGCATTCCTGGGCAGCTGTCCTCCGCTCTCTGCTCAAGGGTGAGAACTTTGCCAAGAGCCGGCTTCTTCTCTCCTCTTTGCTCCATTCCCTCCATCTGTCTTGGTCTCTTGCCCCTTTTTCTTTTTATGCGCATCTCACCTCCACCCCGGCTCGCTCTGCTTTTTTCAGCCTTACTCTGTTACCCAGCCAGCAGGCCGGACGTCGCAGCCCTGAAAATAACTTAAGCTCTCTAGAGGAAGACAAAATGAACAAAAAAAGACAGAGGTATAATCTAATTTCATCCACTGACTTTGGATGAAACCTCTCAGTGGAGCTCTGAGAGGAAAAGCTGATCCTGGGTCAGATGCGTGCATGTTTGATTCAGTCTAGTTACAGAGGTTTTTGTTAGCAAATAGAGAGCAGAGGAGCTGTAAACCTGTGGCTCGGTAACCGTTCACTGCTTACCGGAGCCACAGGCTGGACGGACTAGTAAGGCCTTTAATATAAAACTGTGATCAGACCAAGAATTAAATAATGCTGCTCCTTTAAGTAACTAAATCTACTTACTTTTGCTGGATGGGATGCATTCATCACTCATTTTTTCATTTTTCACAGTGCAGACTCAGTGGTTTGGCTACATCTTTGGGTCATAAAACACTCAAGAGGACAAGGTTATCGCTCAATATGTTAATAGAGTAGAAGTGCTAAGTAACTTATTGTATAAGCTTTCACTCATCTTTGTGAAGATTTTTTTAATAGTTTGTTTCAGAGACACACTGTATGTACCCCTAAAGTCTACAAAGTGCCTTTACTGTATTTTTTTTAGTATTTTTAAGATATTTCTTCCAAGCTTGACACCTGCCTTTATGTATCCATCTTTACTACGCTGCTACTTTGCAAGCTTGTTCTCCGCTGCATTGCAGTAAATCTGAATGATAATACAACAATGCATACCGTGTGTGTGTGTGTGTGTCTGTGTGTCATCATGCACATGTATGAAGCAAACAAAATGCTGAGCCCACATATTAAAAACTGCTACAAAGCACTGCTGGAGGTCAAACACTCTGCAGGGACCCCTTAAATCACGGAAGCAGACAAGAGAGGAGAAGTGTTGGCCAAAGGCTTTAGGAGTTTAGAGAAATCAAAAGCTGGCTGTGGACATGACTGAGTGATTCTGGTAGCCATAAATCTGCCTGTGACCAGAAGAAGCCCTCAGCCCTGTGCCTGGAGTTTGACTTTGGTTAGAAATAAGAACATGTTGTGCTGTAGCTATAACCAAGCCAACAGAGTTTACACTTAAAGTGTGGAGGAGAGTTTGGACTCATGTGAACCTGGTTTAGTTAGATTTTTACTGACATAAATAAATATGGAAAGATTATTTTCTGTGAGGCCCTAAGTATGTAGACAACCTGAACTCCTTAAAACACCATTAAAATACTTTTAAGGGTGACCTAGAGCAGAGCCTGAGAGCTTGGCCTCATTACAACCGACCTCACTGATGCTCACATTGCTTAATGAAGGTAAACTCCGGATTTCAAAGAAATACAGAAAAACTTTACAGAATTACAGTAAAATATTATCAACATTAAAGTACATATTCTGGTTGCAAAATCGGATGAAAACATATAGTAAGTTGAGATGTCCTTTAAATAATGTAAACACAGTGAGGGATATGACGTAAGATTGACGAAGAGCAGCTTGATAATCAGTTTATCTGTGATTGCTACTTAATGTAGCCTGTAAAATAGATTTTTGGCTAATTAAATATGAGAGACAAGTTAGATGGAATAGTTCTTTGTATATATTTTACATATTGTTAACTTTAAGTCTGTGAGTGTCGAGTTATAAAAACTATTAGTCACACTGGTTTCATGATGGAAATTGATTATTTTTGTGTTTTATTTGGAAACTACCTAATTTTAGTTTTGGTGTCAGTTAATTTTTTTAAAGATCTGTTTCTACTTACTTTATAGAAAGAGCAAAAATAACCACACATCATTTAAGGTATCATTTAAAAAAAGGAAGTAAAGCAAATCACACAACAAAGCCTACACTTCAACCTTTTTTTTTTTAGGATAATCATAATGTCATTTATTTAGAGGGCTGTTGAGACCTCAGCTGGAGCTGACAGACGGGCCTGGTCTCTGTGGTTCAGAGCACCGCTGCCTGCCCAGGGTGTGTCCGTTCTGGGAATCATGGGAGGGGGTGAGTGGCGTTGACAGTTGGGTGAAAGACTCGGGAGTTGGTGTTGTGGGGAAAAAAGTAATCCAAAATAGATTGGACAGCAGTGGGACTTCAAGCCACACTGGTTGGACCTCACCTAAATCTGTTTGCCACGCATCCAGTTCCTTCCTTGGTGGCTGGGGTATAAGTATATCGATGCATATGAGTCAGCGCACAGTATGTACTCATTTATGTTTAAGTCCTTATATGTAAACAAGCTTTTTTGAGTTTTTCCTCCTTTTCTAGGCTGGCTTATTGTGTGTGTAAATGATGCTGTGTTGACTAAAACTGTCAAGTTAAATAAAAGTTACTTGTGCAATCTGAGTAACCTGTGTGGTGTCAAAAGGCCCCCTTTGCACTGTCTTGTAGGTCCTTTCTTTAATATATTCTTCTTGGAACATTATTGCTTCAAGAAGAATCTCATGATGCGGTCTTTCCTGTCTTCTGAAGACTCCAAAATTGATTGTTTTTAGCTTTCGTAATGAGAATGCAGTACAGCAGAGTTAGCATCTGGTCACATGAGCTCTGCATGCAGTCTGTGTCTTTGCTTGTGATTTAATGAGATCACTTTGGCACAACAGAAATGTTCAAATAAAGACTAAAGTGTTTATATTTTGCATTCATATTTCTGCTGAAATAGAAGAAGTTTATCTCCTCTGTTATCAGCATGTCTCCTTGTACTCCTAACACAAACTAACTAAGAAGGTACTCTGCACGCAATTCAATATTGTAGAAGATACAAAAAGTATTCTTCTCTTTCATGCTACTGTATCATGAGTATCATAATCTAAGGTAAACACTCACTCCTCGTCTCCTCTGGAGCTTGATCAATGTCCTCCTGGAAGTTAGAAAACTTTATTTAACTTTATGAAAGCATAAACAAAGTTACACCCGCCATAAGGGTGTAATGTGTATGAAAATACAGCAAACTGGAACACAAATCACTCTGAATGCTGTTAGTAACAGCAACGTTGCTCATTTGCTGCTAGCTAACCATGTTGCATTTAAATCACCTTATTCGGTTTCCTCTGGTGCTGTTTGACAAAGCCCTGTTCCCAGCCTTTCAGCAGAAGTTTCACCTCGTTGTAGCGATCCATAGTAATTACTCCACCAATCTGATCTATTCCAACATTTAATTTTACAATTGTATCGCACAAACCTTTAGTTAAGCAGGCAAAAGCTAGCGAGCATCACCGATTCCATTATTAGAACTGAGAGGATTAAACTTGAGGCTTTAAACTATAATATATTACGATAAATTCCCCTTGTTCTAATGAACATCTCTACAATAGCGGACAAGCTATGTTTGAAGTGTATTACTGCGATCAGAGCGAGAGCGGAAGCACTGTTGTTTACAAATTTTCCCGCGCCGGAAAATGACAGTCTGTGTTGCCAGGTTCCTTCCGGTTTCCGCATTCACGATTCTTTCCGAATGTATTTATCAAAAGGGAGGTTGAAAACTTAAAGCCAACAGCTTAAATAATTTCCAAGATTTTTTTAACTGCATGAACTGCATAAAACAAAAACAGCCCAATGATATTGGTAATATATTACTTTAAAACAGTCAATTTGATAAAAACAGAAGGAATGACAATAAAAATCCTACATGAACCAAACCCTCCCTCAGACTGACTCAATTAAAGTTCTCTAGTAACTGCTGGTGATCTTGTTTCTCTCCCTCATCATCCATTCAAGGGTGTTCATGGTCAGTTGTGTCCTTGCCCCACTAAGCAAACAGGAATATTTTCTGAAGAAATTAAAGTTGTTGGGAAAGCTTTATGAGCAAATCATTTCCCATTAGTTTTCTGGTGATGGTCTTGAGTAGTGAAAATTTGTTTGTAATTAATTACTTTGAAAAATTAAGATTATTTAATAAAAATAGGTTGTCTGTTTAAATCTGAACAAATGGTTTATTGAAAATATATTCCACTTGTGCTAATTTGCCATCTGTTGTAAATCTGCCCCCAAATTCATTTGTTGTAATATACTGTAGATGAGCAGTTTAAAGAAAAAAGAAAAAGAAAAAAAACCCACAAAAAAAAAAAACCATGTATAACATGAACCACAGAAAACTGAATCAGTAATTAAATTTTTACACCCTTGACTCTCATACATGAGAAAAGCTCTGGAAGAAAACGCTTCCCTTTCCTCAGAGATTTGTCCACAAACAAAACAAAACATGGGAAAGTCCCCATTTTGGAAGTTAATGTGAGGAACAGCAAGCTCACTGCACAGATTCACTCACAAGTGTAATAATAAGTCATGTTTTTACTCTGAAATACTTAGATGTTAACATAGCTCCTAACGGAAGGAGTCTGAGTAATTCTTTAGTGCAAATGGACAGACATGCAATCCCCGAAAAGCCAGCCACACAGAGCCCATGTACAGCATGGAGCTGATGGAACATGTTGATCCAATGCTGATTAGTTGAACATTAGCTTGTGTTAGAGGGATCTGATTGGTTGACAAATACCAGTTTAATAACCAGCAGAATATAGAGAAATGTTGCCTTCATGAGCACCAAAACATCACCCGTAGTAACCTCTGGTGATTTAGAAAAACAAAACAAGAAGGGCTCCTGGTTAAAGCCATTTCATGTTTTGAGCATTGCCAGTGTGGCAGATGCCTGAAACAGTGACATCTCCAGGATCTGCTTAGAAGCGCCATGCTGTTCTACAACTAAGATAGTCTATTTGTGAGAAAATCCACAAAATTTTCCCTCACTTCAAATTGAAACGTTTGAACACCTACCTGCTCAGCCCAAGAGCCCACTTTTGACCTTTGCCAATCATGACTTCACATACAGATCACGAGATATGAATGAGACTGCTGTCTTTCAATCTTTGACTAAGTTTCATGGAATTTGTTTTTTAATCAATCAGGAGCTCGATGAATTAAAACGTGTGCTGCTTTTTCTGCATCAGACAGAATCCTGCTGTGTATTCTTCATCACTGGGATGTTTTCTGTGATAAATACATGGATAACTGGAACCCTCTTTCATTTAGACATGGTGGCAGGTAGAATTTTCGTCATATGGGTGGTGATGGTGTTTATATGAAATATTTGTTTTCTTGAACATCACAGATAGAAATTATGGCTCCATGGTTGGTAATTAGTGTTTTCTTACCTACTATCAGACAGTGAAGTGGTGCGAAAGTTTTTCTGGAACAAACGCAGTTGATCTCATGATATTATAGCCAGTTTACATAAGTTACTGATAAACTGAAGTACAAGTATCAAACCAAACTAAAAAAACAAAAAAGAATCGCTTTTCCCCTGAAACAACACAAACGCACATGCTTACTTCTCACACAAAGCACACAAAGAGGGCTTCCTGGCTTTGCTATTAAATGTTTCTGGACGTAGCCTACCTTTTTAAAGTATTGCACAATAAAATGACACTTTTCGCACTGATGTGTGTTATTCATCACCGTGGTGATTCCTGGCTGTAAAACTCTGGTGCTCTGCCTCTGTTCCTGTCGTGTTGCCAAGTGATTCATAAACTGTGCTGAGCTTGCAATTTGCTGCAATACTTTAAAAAGGTAGG
>JBAJHY010000014.1:3997340-4012113 GCA_037177095.1 Craterocephalus marjoriae | reverse complement strand
CACACACACTTACTTCCACACACACATCTCCATATATGCACCTCCACCCTCATTGCCTCACCCGCCCGTACACCTCCACACCCACATACCCTCGCACCTTCACACATACACACCCACACCTCCTCTCTCTCACATACACACACATACACACACCTCCACAGACATACACACACACGCACCCACACACACACACGCACCCACACACGTTGCCAACTTTTACTGGCATGACTACAAACACGGAACAATCTGTAGTTTTTCCACATCGAAGAATAAAGGTGTGCTCACAAAGTTTTTCCACTTTGTCATCATTAGCGGTTTGTTTGGTTTATCCGTTTCCACCGTAACTCAAAAAGTTAGGTATGGATTTTGATCAAATTTTCAGAAAATCTCAGAAATGGAATAAGGAACAAGTGATTTGATTTTGGAGGTGATCCAGTTAACTGTCGGAATAAACATCAAGCTTCATACTCTAAATTGTCTCGTCTTTTATCTTTAACAGACGTATGGGAAACTCTTAAGGTCATTATTCTGTTGCCTCATTCTAAAAAGGGAAAGTCATGGCGGCTTTACTTACTACAGTCTGGAGATAAACTCTTATGATAGCATTCACAGTTGTAAGCAAGTTTATGCAAATACAGAAGAAATGATCAGAACCTGACAGCTTACTTTTTTTCTAGATGTTACTGCAACTGAAGGTTGATTGCATAAGCTTTTATAAATGTTTTATGTTTTAAAGGACAAGCAGAATCCAGTTTTTTTCTTCTTTATTTTTCTTTGAACATTTCTCTGTTTTCTTTAGTAATGAAAGATATTCTGAGGACCCAGATGTGGCCACCCTGATAAGCAGCAGTAAACAGTCAGTAGGAGTGGCGTTCCTGATGGATGAGCCCTGATTGCATCCTCATATTGAAATGAGCATATCTCTGCAAACATGTAAGCAGAATAAAGAAAAGGGAGCAGCTGGAATATCAGTGCATGTGTTGCTGCTGAGGAATAAATGCAGAATGAAGCACATATTAAAAACATTTCAGGATGAGTGTGGATCTCTTTGGAATGATGCAGCTGTGATGCAGCAACATCATCTTTGCAAAGTTGGCCTGTGTTTATGTGAAGCTGAACAAACTTAGAGAAGTTTCAGCAGACAGATCAGGTGAGGTCATCTGCTCATAAAGGTTAAAAAAGGATGTAAACTACACTACACAACATATGTGTTAAAAAAAAACCCATCCCTTCTGAGAGTGTATAAGTACCAGAATGGTACTTAGGTGAAATGTGGCGTATTCATCTCATCAAACCTTTTCTACGTTTCACAACCAGCTCATCGTGTAAGATCAAATCTTTGTGTCACTTTAAAAAAGGTGTGAAAGTGTTACAAAAACTGTTACAGATCTTACGTTGATTAAAACAGCAACAGGAAAGGGTTGGGAGATGAGCCGAGTAAATTCTCCGCCTATCACTCAAGCATCATCCTTCCTCCTGCCATCAAGACAGGTCCACACCCTTCCTATACGGCGCCCGGCAGGGGAAGACAGCAGCCTGACAGTTGCTTTGGAGGATCTGGACCTGCTTTCACCCTTCGGCTTATTGGCCACTGAGGTTTTGGCCCCCCCGGCAGCGAGCAAACGACCGCTTCATGCTACCCATAAGGGTTGCACAAGCCTCACACTTGTTTGAGGAAGTGCTGCACATACAGATGATACACAGATACATTTCCATGCGTCACAAAACACGTGCTAACTGTAAGCCTCATAATCATGAAAACTACTTTTCGGTGTCAGCAGAATGAAATGAAGCAAAATGTTTCATCTTACTGGGCTGTAAATAAAAACCTGCAACATGAACATCTGAAGCAGCACAACTTCCTCACAGACATTATAACCGTGAATAAAAGATGCATCATTACCTCGTGTTCCTGCGTCCTGTCCCTAAAGCATCGGCGTGCACGGAGGCGAGCGCTCGCAGACAAATGCTGACGGCCTCATGCTCCACAAACAGCCGTCTGCCCAAACTCAGCTGCAACCCCTTTTGGCTCTTCTTCGCATGCAACTTGTTTGGTTGTGAAGTCAGCGCGTCACCACAGAGCCTGTGTGGTTTTATGTCGCTGCATGAGGAGGTGACTTCTGCTGAAGAAGGGAAAGGGAAGCACTGCCCTCTTTGACTTTCAGGGTACTTTTCTGCTGTTGGTGACATCACTGATTCCCTAGCAACTGAGTCAAACCTGCACACTTTGAAACGTAAAGTTTGTGGTTAAGAAACTGAACAACAGTAGAGGTTTATTTACATAAACAAACACAAACGTTACTCCTTCTTATTTCAGATATTTAAGCCCTAACAGAAAACTATCATAGCATTCATTTACTCTATTTTTACAGTTTTTATGCTCCAAACTACAATTCTATAAGCATTATAAAACCTTGGCTTAGTTTGCGTTCAGCATTGCAGGCTCACGCCTACTTCCTCTATCTGAAGAGAAACTTCCTTTTCTAAACTGCTTATTAAACATTAATTTAGCAATATGTTGGTAGTAATCTGAATGTAGGAAATGACATTTCATGCAGAATATATTTTATTTCTCACATGTCAGGGTGACTGACAACAAGCTGACTATTTCCATTATGACTGCAGCGTCAGTCGTGTCATGTAAAAACAAAAAGGCTTCACGTGCCTTTCAAAACCACAGCGCATGCAGACGCTTCGCATCTAGTTTAAGACTTCTAGGTTCATATGAGAAGAAAAAAACCCCCCGAGGCCTGAGAGAAAGGGATTTATAGAAAGTTCCCCAGCCATGAAAAAACCTTGTTTTTAAATGTGAAAACTTCCTGTGGCGCACATGTTTGGTTTCATATGAAGAATCACCGGTAAAAACTTTCTAATACAGGATCAGCAGTTTGTTCCAGATCATAACCACTAGATGTCAGAGCAAACCACGGCAGCCTCTTCCTCTGCTCCGGCCTCCAGGGCGGCCTGGATGCAGCTGTCTGCAGTAACAAAATAAAATCTTCACCGGCAGTCAAATAACTGATGACAGAAAAAAAATCATAATTAATATAAATTTTCTGAATTATTCAGTAAAATAAGACCGTTTCTTCATTTTACGGAGTTGGAAAAATGATAAAAACCAAACCAGGGGTCAGAATATCTGTGTTATGATATTATGAAGTTATGAGCTTTTCTGCTGCAGAACAGGAGCAACATTCTTGACATGAGCGTCTCAGGGTGCACGCTCCTAAACTCCCACTCCTCTTATTTCCCGTCCCTCTTTTCACTCCAGTGCTGTTATCCTCCTCTTCGCGACCCCTGGCCCGATCCCAGAACCCGTCCAGTGTTATCTCTGTGTAGCTGAATCCATATTGTGGCATGATGCACACGGCAGCAGGGGTCTGGTGGGGTTACTACGTCTTTTTCCCCTCTTCCTCACTCCTGACATGCAGCAGGAAGTCTCGTGTTTCCACCTAATCAAACCTGAATCTCTGGGTTGCTTTGTGAAGACTCAAAACAGAAATGAGTTTTTTCATCTGGAGGATGTTTGGACCCAAAAAGGAGACCTCTCTGCACCACGGCTGGATCCTTTAGAACCGTTTAGCATGAAAACAGGGCAATGAGGAAGATGCTGAATCTGTAGCACTCGAGATTAAGCTGAAACGCCGCAGACCCGATTGTACCATTTAGTGCAACCGCTGGCTGCAAGCTGTTTGTTTGGAAGGAGGTTTTATTGTAATTCCTTCTTGCTTTTATGTTTTAATGTTTCATTCACACTTTGACAATTGTCTTGAACCTGAAAATGTGGTGTAAAAATAAACGTGCCTCGCTTTCGGGGACACTACCCGGCATCATCTGAGCGTGGGGTGAAGGACTGAGCCCAGGTTTCATCCGTTTATCCTGCATCCGATTGAACCTGCGTGAGAAAAGGTGTCCCCATGTTCTGCAACCCTAACATTCAGCGCCTCCAGCCACGCTCGCCCTCCTGGATCCGCTGACTCATGCTGCTGCTTTGTGCAGCGCGTTGTGTAAGGTTTGGGGTAAACAGCCGGGTGTTCGCCCGTACTTTGGAATGTGAGCATATTTGTAAGAGACTTTGAGCAGATCTGCAGTCTAAGGCCAGATTAAGACAGAGAGCTCTCATTCAGAGGCAAACAATGGCCCATTGCTGCAGCCATAATAAGCATTTGGCCTGTGACACAGAATCCGGCCGCCCTCTTCCTGCATCGGAGCAGGAAGAACTCAGATTTACAGTCCTGCTCACCCAGAGGGAACGAACACAATAATCAGTGCAGCCATAAAAACTTCAAAACAAACATTTAGTCTCATCAGAGTCAGCAGGTCAGCACCAGACTGCGTTACACAGAATAACAGAAGTCACCATAGCTCCGTCCCTGCAGCTGTTGGATGTTCCCGTGCTTTAACACACCCGACGGCTCGTTCTCATGCGTCTGAGCCGGTGTGTCGCAGCAGGAATCATCCAAACCTGCAGGGCAGAGCAGCACGAGGACGCCTGACACAACGACAGCTTCCAGTTTCTCACGTCCGAAAGTGTCAGAGACGTTCCAGCGAGCCGCACGGAAACCTCCGGCGCTGCTCGCCCATCGCACCTCGGCCGGCGTTTGTGCATGGAGGATGTGCTGGAGTCTCTCCCGGAGTCTCGCCGGATCTGTCTCCCTGCTGCGTCCTCTCACAACAAGCAAAGGTACATTCCTCTGCTCTTCGGTGGCGGATTAGTGGGTAAAGCCCAGGCCTTACCGCGGGACTTACCTCAGGGCTTAACTAATCTGCTGAGCTATTTGTTTGCCACTTCCAGGATCAAACTGCTGATTGCTTATTTTTCAGTTTGGCAGTTTCTCTTTTCGTTCCTGCGTCAGATCTGAGTGTCTGTGATCACCGCCTCTTTCCCGTTCTTGGCCGTATCCTGCGTGTCGCTGGGCGCCGTGTCCTGGGTCTCCGTGTCGCTGCGGGGGCCGCTCCCAGCACGCGACACCGGCCCTTTGCCCCCCATGGTCAGGCTCTTCTGGAAGCTCTCCGAGGTGAAGTAGTAGACCACGGGATCCAGGCAGCAGTTGAGGCTGGCCAGGCACAGCGTGATGGGGTACAGCGTCCGGGCGAAGCGCTCCACCGCGCAGTTGGACAGCGCCTGCGTCCGCACCAGCGCGTACAGGAAGAGGATGGAGTTATACGGGACGAAGCAGATGATGAAAATGGCCAGATGGACCAGAATCATCCGCAGGACGCGCTTCTTGCTGTCGCATCCGGGGCCGACGGTCGCCGGGCGACGCAGCGTCCGCAGGACCATCGAGGAGCAGACCAGGTTGGCCAGGAGCGGGAGGAGGAAGCCCACGATCTGAGAAAAAAGCAAAGACCACGTTTCCATGAGAGTTTTATTCTTCTTTAATTCAGAATAAAGGTTTATTCCTCTTTAAACAGGTGAAAATGAGCCTGTAAACATTAATTCCTGATTAAATGATAATCCTGAATGAAAGTTAATCCTGAATAAAGAGGCTGGTTTATTCCAGGTTTAATCCTGAATCAGATAATTCCTCTCTCATCCTCTATCATGAAAACCTTCATTCCGCTTTAAGTTCATTCAAAATGCTTCTTATTACCACGTTTTATCATGTTGTTGATGGAAAGAAACGAAGCAGAAAGGAGAGTTTTTAACTTCCGGTAGACGTCACTTCCACCATCCAACCAATCAGAGCCCTTCCCTTCCACCATCCAACCAATCAGAGCCCTTCGCTTCCACCATCCAACCAATCAGAGCCCTTCCCTTCCACCATCCAACCAATCAGAGCCCTTCCCAACCCCTGGATCTATAGCAGAATTAAGAAATGTGTTTTCCATGTAAACCTTAATTCAGAATTAAACCTGAAGGAGAAGATTTTAATTCCAAATTATTTAATTTGGTATTAACCCTGAATATGCCAAAAATAAGGTCCATTAGCCAAAAATACAGTTGTTACACCATCAGAGAGATGTTGAGATAAAAATGTGGCATAATGTTTCGTGCAGTGCTTTCTTAAAGATTTGAGGAAAGTGGACAAGAGGAAGAAGAAGAGAAGAAGTGTCAGATCTAAAATATGTCTGCAACAGTATCTTAGAGAGATGACATTAAGAAATAGGAAACCAAAGAAAGGAATAAGAAGCTCAAAACAGGAACCAAGAATTGTACCTTGACCTTCACCTAATGGTTTATTTTACAAGGCAGAGATGTCTGGAAATCGTTCTGAAGAGAAGTATGTCAAATGAAACAACAACTGGACTGAAAACCAGAGACAGAGATCAGAAAGCAGAAAGAAAATCTCTGGAAAGTCCTTCTGGAGGCCTGGAGAACTGCAGGGGTCAGGTTGTGCAGAATAAAGGTAATCAGATCAAAATTTCACTTTTAAACTCATCAGAACTTCACAAACTGTGTTTTTTGTGCACCAGTCCTCAGATCTTTACCCTGGCTTCCTGTTTGTCACAGAGTTTGACTTAAAATCCTGCTGTTAGTTTACAAAGCTCTGATGATTTTGGTTCGTTGTGAACCAACCAGATCCCTCAGGTCATCAGGGTCAGGTCTACTTCCTGGTCCCAGAGTCAGAACTAAACCTGGAGAGGCAGCGTTCAGTTTTTATGCTCCACACATGAGGAACAAACTCCCAGAAAGCTGCAGGTCTGCTGTGACTCAGCAGTTCTAAATGAGGGTTACAAATTTTTTATTGACAGCCTTTCATGAAAAGTGATTTTTTTTCTCTCTCTGAGGGTTTCTTTCTTTCTTTTTCTTTCTAATTTGTGCTTTTACTTTTGTTTTTAACTCTTTTTTAATGCTTTCTGCACCTGCTGTAACATTTCTGTCTGTATGTAAAGCACCTCGAATCACTTAGGCCTACATGAAATGTGCTTTACAAATAAACTTGCCTTGTCTTGTCTTTATCAGTTGAACTACTTTCTGTCTGTGATGATGGTTATTCATGGGAACAGAAGTGCGCTCAACTGATAAAGTTCTGTGGAACCGAACAGAGTGAAATAAGTTGATTGAAGAGGAGCAAGGCAGAGAAAAATAAATAAAGTGAATTTCCCATGTTTCTACTTGGGTCAAAGATAATGCCTCTGTGAAATGAGGAGCGTGCAATTATACTATTAATCGTATTATAAGTGCTACAATAATATTGGTCTTTCTCATGATGTAAACACGACAATCTCTCTTCTACCATGTGCAGCTGTTTTTTCTTATTTTGAAAAAAATTGTGCGTGGACTCAATCAGTCCAATGCTCACATGCTCAGTTTTCTTGAAAAGTCTACCAGTTTTTTTGCTTTGCAGTCATGTCAGGTCAACATTTTACTGTTTACAGTAAACCAAACTCAGCGAAACTGCATCGAAAAAATTGTGCCAAAGATTGATTTGTTAAACAGAAGATAGACTCAGAGCACAACAGCATTCACACAGTGCTAAAGTAAAAGAACACAATGATAAAACCTTGACACTTTATGCTTTTTGACTCGTCTTGACGGCACATGTACGTTCATTATGCTCATTTCCGGAGCTGTTGTTACCCTGGTGCATCCTAAAGCTAGGAAACTGCCCCTCACAACTTTATTTTTAACCATCAAGGGCATCATGTGTTTTGCTTTCCCGCACCATGTTACACAGTAGCAACTGGAAATTAACACCCTGGCTGTTTTGAAAGCACAACATAGCTGATTCAGGAAAGAAACTCTAAAGAATGCTACCAGAGAAAGGGAGGAACTTTGTTAGATACAGGGTGCCAAAATGAGAAAAATTCAGAAGTGTTGCAAAAATGTAAGCGTGGTTTTTGGTATAGGGAGACCCGATACGGGTCAGTCATGCAAAATAATGACTTCCAAGCAGCCTTATGACTATAACAAAGTTGCATAGAGCCTCTTTAAATCTTGATTTCAGACCCAGGGGATCCATTAAACAATGATAAAAACTAGAATTCAGAACAAAAACACTGATGTATTACTTTGTCTGACAACAGAACAGTCAAACAAGTTATTTGCTGTTTTGTTTGACCAGATTCAAACCTTTAAAATGGACTTGAAACCACAAGAAGAATAACGTGGGGCGCCAAGTTCATTCTCAGCCTTGACAGAGTATGAAATAGTTAACTCTCCCCGGTAATGTCTCGCTTGCTTGCTCTGCTGCTGTGATCTATGTCTCTGTGCCTCAGGGAAAACACAATCATCAGTCAGTGGATCCACCCATCCATCCTTCCATCGTGCCCAGGGGCCCCTCAGGCCACTCCTAACCCCAGAACACTGCACCCTCCCTGGGATGAAACCTGGCCGCACACCCCCTTTCCCCTCCCTGAAGCCTCCAAGGAGCCGCTGGCTTCGACTCGTCTTACAGGGCGTCGATTCAGCCTGAAATCAAACCCTGGTGAGAGAACACAGGCCTGGACGGCCAGACAGATAGATGGATCTACAGACAGTCAGGTGGATACGTGAGGAGTGGATGCACGGATGCATCCAGGCCAAGGTGAGCATAGAAGAAGACGTCCACAGGGACAATCTGTCATGAATAGATGCTGTATGTGTGTCATTCTCTTGTGGCATCACAATTTTTCAAATCTCCTGAACTTGATCAAACCCGATCCCCATGGTTTTTACCAAAACCATGGAATCTGTTATGAAATAAAGTGGTGGGAATAGAAGAGAAGTGGAAGGGGAGACTCCTCTATTTACCAGCTGCTGTTTTAGAGAACACACACACACGTACACACAAGCGATTCAGTGGAAAAAGCGAAGCTTGCTGGAAACTTCTCCAGAACAGCACATATGGGAGACGGGGAAGGAGTAATCTCAACCACTAATACACACACAAAAACAACCAAAGCCTTCGTTCGAACAAGCAAGGACATGCAGGACAAAAGTTCATGGATGGAAATCTAAAAATATTATATTTTAAAAGAGAAATATGTGGATTTATCTCAGAGAGGTTATTGAGAGGAGCTCATAAAAAGAACATAAACATGACTCAAAAGTTTGTGCAAAATAGAGGTTTTTAACATAATTTTTAACAGTTTTTGGACAAAACATAACCTTACCTCATCTGGAAAGTTGGTTCATTTACTGATTTTAGTTTGTTATCATTGAACTCAAATAATTAACACATAAAAAAGGTTTTAAAAAAAAACAAGATCCCCCAGTTGGTGGACAGATGGTGACAAAGTGTGCCAATATGCTAATTTTGAAGTCTCGACCCGTGCTACATTATTTAGGGATAATGCTCCCACATTAAACCTGATTGAGGATTAGAGCTGTAGCTCCATTACCGAAGAGATGTTCATATTCATCCTTAAAGTGTTTGTTTTTAGGGCTGCCTGAAACCTTTCTCAGTCCTTTCATGCCATCTTCATTTTATTCCTCACAAGCAGCAAACTGATAGTAGAGGCCTAAAAACAGGCACAGAACTAACGAGGATGAAACAAATAAAAAAACAGACTCTGTGAGGGTAAAACTTGAACATTTTTTTTATTGTGGGTCAAAAAACAGCCTCTGTGTCTGATGTACAGCCTCAAATTTAAATTCCAATAATTGAATTTTATATTTTTGCAACATAAGACAAACAGCGACAATGAAGACAAATTTAACTTTTCAATGAATATTTGTTCGGTAATCAACTTTTTTAAAATAAATTTTTGCTCATGAAAAGTGGGTTCTCAACCAATCCGGATACTGACTTTAAACCGTTTGACTCCTAGGTTGTAAATTTATTTCACATCCCAGATGTCTTCGGGGGTTCTTCATCTACAGGAGGCTTTCTTTTTCAACTGCTCTGTACCTCTGTATCCCTCTCTTCTCTTCCCTTCTCTTCTCCTCTCTCCATTTCAAGGATCCATCCAGAAGTTAAACATGAAGGGGGAATGAACTTTGAAGCTTTGTAACCTCCAGGCACGAAGGAAAGACAGCAAGAAATGCGGGTAGATGAAGAAGGAGTGAGAGGGTGGAAGACTTGAGCTCTTCCATCAAAACCAGCAAGTGAATTTTAAGCAAACTTTTAAAGAAGAGTCCAAGAAAGTGACATGGAAATTAGGAACGCTCATGTCAGTGGCAGCTGAGGCTGATGGAAATGAATTGTTTAGATTTAAGATGGAAATGAGAAAAACTGATTTAAAGGCAGCAGAATTGATCATTTCTTTTACTAAATTAAGCACACAACAACTTGTCTACCTCTCCGTCTGCATAGCTGGAGCTAAAATCTTCCAGCTCGGGCTCTGGTATTGGGTTTCCTGACATTAGCAGCCCCTGTGGCGGCTCTGAGGCTGTTGCTCTTTGAAGCTTCAGTGGTGCTGCGCCGGCTCATTTGGTAACAGGTTGGGAATGGGCCGCTGGCGAAAAATGAGACCCCTGTCGCCCTGGAAACGGGTCCCCCACCCACCTACACAACGTGGTTCGGAGGGAACATACAGTGACATTTAGCCGGTTTTCTCAGAGCGGCGTGAATGACACATGGAGCTCTAACAGGTAAATGCAGAAACGCAGCGGAGGTCAGAGGTTAGAGAGCCGGGACCCAAAGTCACATTTTTTATGTTTCTACATGAGCATTTGGTTTGTTTTGCTAAAAACCAAAAATATCTTTTGCTTTTACGTGAAATAAACCTCAGGTACTAGAAAAAAAGGGGAGATACTTGGAGCGAGTCAAAGTGTTGGGTTTCTGTCCTTTAAAGCAGTCTGCCCAGAATCAGGCCCCCCAGGCTCATTTGGGGCTCCCAACCCATAGTTTAGCCAATGGAGGGCAATTGGTTTCGGTGTAATAGGTTTGTCCTGACTGTGATACGCGGTCATTACTGTGTCATGGCGTAGACGAAGACGGGGCTAAATGTTACAGTGTTTAGCTTAACAGGCTTCTGCTAACTGACAGGTGTCCTTTTACTGCAGCTGAGACCCTGAAGGCAACACAAAGCGGTTAAAAACACCGACCCCACCAGCCTGAATTATGATACAAACTGTGAAGTTATCAGCTTGAATTTCATAACGGCATTTTGATTCCTAAATATGGAGCCAATAATCTGCATTCAAGGGTCTTTATCATGATAAAATGTATTTTTATTTGAGGCTTTAATAACTATTTAAAAACAATTGAGTTTTATTTCTCTTTTGCCAAAAGCAGATAAAGATTTGTAAAAACATTAGGGAGAAGTTAAAAAATGTATTAATTTTATATATATATTTTTTGCTTAACAATAAGTGTTACCCGGATTAACTGAGAACTGTCCAGAATTCGGCCCCTACAGTATTATTCTGTGATGCACTGAGCTATCATTCCTGCCCTGTGGCACTTCACACTCCAGTGTTTTGGTTCTCCAAAGACTTTGTCATTCGGCACTTTGGCTGAAATTAAGTTCTTCTGGAGTTTTAGCAGCTAATTATTGCCGTAACTGTCATCTGGCTGTGTCATTTAGATGAGACTGTAAACGAGTCATGGGCATAAATCAGAAAATCTTTTTTAGAGCAAACATCTTTTCCTGGCAGTAATCAAGCCCAGACCAACCTGATGCATTTAAAGTAGTTTACGTTTTTGCCTGTGCTTTCGCTAAGCGCCTCTCTCTCTCTCTCTCTTTCCCACATGTTTCGCCTCATTCCCGCGCATCTCCTCAGCCTCCCTCCCTGTGTTGCTGATTAAGAACATAACCTGTTGTTGTCGCCACTCTTTCTTGATTACCTGCTGCTTTTTTTTCATCCCTTCATCTTCCATCACCTCATCTCCATCTCTTTCTGGCCTAGCTGCTCGCTCAACCGCATGCATGCCCGTGTGTGTGTGTTTTTGCGTGTGTGGGGGTGCGCGGCGGCCTAACGAGTTTGATAGCTGTCACCTGATCCCGGTGATGAGGGTTGCTGTAGTAGCGAGAGGAGAGTTAGGTTTCTCCGCTGTAATTAGTTTTCCCAGCCTCTAATTATACCAGACGGAATTACAAGCCTGATTGACTGTCATTTAAGCATTATAATTCACAGAATTACTCTTTTTTTCTCTTAAAGAAGAGGGAGAGTTGTTGTTTTGACAGGCAGGTGAGCTGGGATAGAACTGGCGATGCTTCCATGCTCATACAAACTGATTCAACAAGGGTAAACACACTTTTAGAGTGTTATTACAATCAGTTGATATGGATTTCATGAGGTCAGGAGCGAGCTGATAGATCAATAGTTTATTAACAACATCTTATGAGAGAGAGAATGTGACAGAAACAGTTTGGCATATCCCACTTTAGATATTTGATCTTGACTATTTTCTTAACTCTGGAAGCTGCGTTGTTTTAACCCTCATCTTTAATTCATCCCCACTACGCCGTCTGCACTCAGGGCAGATTACAGAAGCTGAGAAGCGACACATCACTCAGTTTGGTTTCTCTTCTGTTTCTCATCTTGTTCTTGTTTTGCCTCTAATCTGATTCAGCGTTAAAGGACATGGACCAGACAAACTGTTGTCAGGATGTAGAGCTTACTGATTCACAGTTAAACTTTCAGTCTTCTGATTGGTTTCAAGATTTTAGCACCATTAGCTGGATCTAACTGATGTTTTTCTGGTTGAAAACAAGCTTCCATGACGATATGAAGTGGAGGCCGTCATGATGGAGGGTTAAAACAAAAGAAAATGTCAGAAGAAGACAGGAGTGCAGAGTAGAAAACATTTTAGAAAGCACATAATTCAGAATTTTCATTGTGTTTTAGCCAAAATACATTTGTTTTTTAATCTAAGGTCACTGTGATTAAACTGATTCCTGTAAAGCTAATTTAACACATACAGTATTTACTCTAGTAAAAACACCAAACTCCATGAATTCATGAAAGTCTATTGCTCATAAGTTTCTTAGCACTTTTTCTGCTTTCTAAATCAGAAAAATATATATCAAACCAAATATAAATATATAAAAAAAGAATATCAGTTCCATAATGAACAAGACATTTAGCCAAAACAAACACGTACTCAGAATCAGTCATTTGATCCTTTAGCTGGTGTGATTCCCATCAACACACTGAGGTGATAAATGAGACTGGAGCCTGTTTTTCCCTCCTGCCTGGGTATCCCCACACTAATGTTGGCTTCATATTTCCTATATTAGTTTTTTGTTTATATTTTTTCGATCATCTGTGCAGTGTTTTCTCCTTATTTCTAACAGTGTGCTATAAAAGTGTGTGTTTGCTGCTCACGCTGCCGTCGTGACCCGAGAACTCACTGATCTCATTAATAATCCGGCTGAACGAACTGAGCGCGCTCCGCAGAGCTCTCACCCTCTCCTCACCTCCCTCCGTCTTATCATCTTTTGTGTCACTTATTTCCCTCTCTGTTTTTTTCCCTCTTGTTTCTTCTGGCCCGTTTCTTTGCTCTCCATCCTGTCTTTCTGTGCCGCCTCTGCCGCTCTCTTTCTCTGTTCATCTCTTGCTCTTGCTCTCAGTCTGTTCTTCCTATCTCTTCCTCAGTCTGTTTCTCGTTGGCGCTCCCTGCAGACTTCTGCCTCTGATAGAGCAGCAGCCCCTCAAACGATTAACTCTGCAATCCCTTAATAACAATTTCATTCCCTCTATCCCTCCTTCCCTCCCTCTCCCTTTCTCTGAAGCCCTCCCAGTTCATTTGACCACTTTATTTCAACCTCCTATTCATGGGGCTCAGATCACACAAGGGGCTGTAATGACAGCACATTTATTAATTAATTGCATGTGTAATTGCTAAAATTAAGTTTTGGAAACTTGGTAATGATGTTAGGAATTACAGGCATGGAAGGAGGGAACAAGCTTTGAAGACAAGCCTCCCTCAAGTTCTTTTGGGGCTGAAAGATGGGGTTGGGTAAAGGGAAGTCTGGGCTTCTTCGGATGGATGGATGGATGGATGGATGGATGGATGAATGGATCAGAAACACAATGATCCTGTCAAGATGAATCTCTTCTCCATCTTCTGTCATTGGAAAAAGTATGTTAAGTATGTCATTATTTTCAAATATATATTTAAAAAAAGCAACAAAATCCTCTGTTGCCATCTCAAAAGTTTCAGATATTTCATCTTGGAGTCAGGCGAGCATTTCTTTAATCTGTGCACACAAGCGGTAAGTCTCAAAAGACTGCTCATCCACCCATTCACTGAAGATGAACTGAATAATAGTGGCTGTAGCCTCCCACATGTAAAGTATGTATCGGTTCAAATAAATGAAGACTTTCAATTTTAAATGGGAAATGAAAAAAAAAACTTTAGCCAGGATCACTTTTTAACCATAAGATATTGAGGTTGGAGCTGAGTTTCGTCTGATAGGGAATCTCAGATATTTTACTTACATGCTTTAGTCCTGCTAAGCTCAGCAAATGATGTGGCAATAGCTAACCTCCTAAGCTGTTAGACAACAAATAAGGAAGCATATGTAGTTTCTTTACTCTTCAAAAGCTTAATCTTTTACTTATAATAAAAACTGCTGAACATCTGTGCAACCAATTTCAATCCTCTTTAATCCCACATTATCTGTAGGGAAAAACCTGGAGGAGGATGACAACACCAAAGCCGAGGCCGCCAAGATGCAGAAGGAATACGAGAACCTGAAAGATTCGACCAAAGAGGAGCAGCCATCAACCGAGACCAGTCAGTTCTCAGCCAAATCCTGATGACCGAAGGAAAAATTACTAACACTTTGTTTTGGATTTGATAATCAGCTAAAATGATTTGATACAATTTCTCCTTCATGCCCTTCCCAGATGATATCCCCTTTGTAAATTGCATGGTCCTTTTTTTTTTTTCATTTTTTCTAAATGGTTTCATGGTGTTGTTTTGTGCCAAACATCTCCAATAAATACATAATT
>JBAJHY010000014.1:1335483-1349192 GCA_037177095.1 Craterocephalus marjoriae | reverse complement strand
ATCATGAGAGACTGACAACTTTATTGATGACGTGTGTGCTCGCCCTCATTTTAAGCGCTGAAAAGGACCAGAGGAGTTTTTTTTGCTGATGCAGCCCTGAACAGTTGATAGGAGATGTACTTCCTGTCTGTTCAGATATCTCACATCTGATTGTGTCTCTGCAGATGCCGGTGTGTTCCTACTTCCTGAAGGGAATCTGCAACAACAGCGACTGTCCCTACAGTCACGTCTACGTGTCCCGCAAAGCTGAAGTGTGTGAGGACTTCGTCAAAGGCTACTGCCCTGAGGGCCAGAAGGTAAAAACACTCTGAATCCTGCACAGGGTTCAGCTGAGCCGCTTTAACTGGCAAAGTTTTTTTTACTAAGTGTTCCAGGTGATTTAGTTTCAGTCTTCTTCTACAAGATGTTCCTCAGTTCCTCAGCCTTCATTCCTCTGGTTCCTCCCAGAGTTGGAGCTGTGAGAAATGAAGAGTCCACGGCTCCTCATGTGCACTCCTGAATGAGTCCTAACATTGAGTACCTGCAGGTTGTAGGTACAGCAGTGTTTGTGGAGTATTTTTAAAGCTAAGCCGGGGTGTCGGTTTACATTTTAAGTGTCATACAGCACAGTCTCATGTCCAGTTTGTCGGGACAGTAAAATACTGTACCACCATAATAACGTATGAATAATGACAACTCACCATTTTTACCTTGTTTTAGTGCAAAAAATAAATTTTTGTATAAAGATATTTATATTCTGTTATTTATTTAGGAAACATTATGAACAACCTGAGATTTGTGGAGAAGAACAAGTGCAGTTGCAGCCTTTAACACACATTTACATCATTTCATTTCATTTACATATTTTATCATTATTTAATGCAGTTTTCAGGTTTGTTTCTTCTCTCTGCATTTTGAATCTCCACTCATCCGCCGGCATAAAATGTGATTCCACCGCGGGTCTAGATTGTCCTCAGGCTTATATTTTCTTATTATTTCTGTTTACAGTGTTGGATTACGTGTCGTGCCCCTTTTCATATGCCAGGCTCTGGCAGCCTCGTCTCTCCTTACTCCGCTCCCCTCCGGGTGAATCTTTGGCATTGACACTTTCCTTCTGGACGTTTTGCTAAGATCATTTTCTGAGTGACAGGATGGAGGGATGAGCGAAAGGAGCTGTGCATGAGAAACGTAACCTTTTCATCTGCACTCACGCCCTCCATCATCTCAGATTTTATTTAGGCTTTCTGCTGGTTTGATCTGGCGCTCCGACGCCATCGCCCCCTTTCACAGCCCTTTCTCCATATTCTGAACATACAGTTATATTGTGTAACACGTATCAGGTTCCTCTGAAGTTAAACTGGGGCTTAGGTAAACAAGTAGTTTGGTAAGTAATACGGCCGCTGCACACATACATGTAGACAGTGACACACAGGCAGCAACAGCTGCAGGGGGTGCTGGGCCATAATGGCATAGCTGTAGTGTCTGACTGACACATTGAGGGCCTGATGGGTGACTCAAGATGCTCAAGTCACCGCACACACACAAGCACACACACTCACAAACACGCTGTCCCCGTGTCCTCCTCAAACATGACCTCTCCTCCTGCGGTTTCGCCTCCCTTTGTTTCCCCCTCCTCCCCCCTGCTCCTGTTCGGGAGCGCCGGCTGTGAAACAGATGCTTTTTCATACTGTCAGGCTTCATTTAAATAGTGTGTGTGGAAATGAGCATGTAGAACACAAGAGGGATATTAATATTTATTCTATTAGCCGAAGTGCTTAGGTCTGTGATTTTCCCCCCGTGTGTGTTTGTGCCTGAGCGGACGTGTGTGTGTGTTTACGGAGCGCTGCGTGGCGAGGCTCTGCCGGCTGCATGATGGATAGCAGGCAGTAATTATAGATGGGAAAGTGCTGAGGATGGCACTATGAGCCGAGCCGGCAGACGCTCCAGCAGCTCAGGGGTTAAGTCTGCTCCTCCGCTCCATCCTCCTCCTCCCAGACCTGCGAGCATCCTGCCTCCACCCTGCAGGATCAGTTTATACTCGCCCTCCATGTCCCTCAACTTCAGATTTTTGGCTAATTTTCTTTACAAAAAATTAGTATTTTTCATAAAAGGAAGTAAAAAACTCAAAGCTGTCATTTATTTGACCTCAGCTGAAGACACAAAAACAGAATAAAGATAATAATAATAACAACAATAATAATAATAAATAATAATAATACATTTTATTTATAATGCACTTTACATTTCAAAGTCAAAGATTTGTGACCGGCTTCATTGCATGTCAGGATGAAATCTAAAATATTGGGTGATCTTATTGATGACGTTCTGGTGGTATTTGGCTAAACGAGGTGAGCTACAAGTCTTGCTGAGAAAGTGACAGCTTCTTTTTATACCAGTCCTGGCACCCACACCCGCTGATTGGGTAAACCTCTGGAGTCATGTCCCCGGAAATGTTCTTCTTTTGCATCTCTGACCTTTTCATATTTATTTCTTTTCTACTGTGAAGCTGGTCAGTGAACAGACAGAAGTAATTCTTTTGGGCTTTTTTTTTAAATAAAGGCTAAATCTTTCCAATTTGTACGTGTTTAGCATGTTTAGTTTTTCTCTCCTTTAGTTGCTGCTTCTGGATCAGTTTCAGATTCAAAGTGAAAAGTAACAATTGGAGAATTAAATGCATAGAAAAAAATGAGTTTTTAAGCTTTTCTAAGCTTGTGTTACACAAAGTCTTCCTGTGGGCGCTTATGGGAGGTTTTTAAAGACTGGCTCAGGAATAGAACAATGTGGAGAGTCTCTAAAACATGTCGACTTAAGTAACAGACATGCTCAGATTCAGGCTTTTTATGGTGGAAATCTTGTCCGTAACAGGGTTTTTGTCAATTTGGTTCCGCTTTTGTACAAAACGGCAGATCTGGAAGTATCGGAAATGACTTGAATGGAGGATTTAGAATTTATCGATGGGTAAAAGAAGAGAAGATGGCATTGATGGAAAGATCTCTGAATTTAGAGGCAAAGCGATTGTTACAGACGGGGCTGAAGATGGAGGAAAACTGTAACCAGATCCGCAGTGAGCTTGTCACAACACAGTTGGAAGTTTATTCTGTGAAATAATGTCTTTAAACAAAGATTTCTTACAGTATTTTTCATGTTTCCTGAAACAGTGAAAGTAGCTTTAACCCCTTCCTGAAAGAAAAGCTGCCTTTGTCGTGATGTTTGGACATCACAGCACACTTCCATTGCTGGAAGTACCATCAGAAGATGCTCTTCTGGGCTCAGAAACAGTTTACAGCTTAAAAAAATGATAAAATACAAACAAATGCAAGTGAAAATGTGCACTGAGACTTCACTCTGCATTATAAGAATAACTTTTATCTTCTCTCCATTCAGGAGATCAATTTGCTTAATTACTCTGCGAACTTGTTTGCTCGCACACACGCCAGGTCGCCGTTTGACAAAAAAAATTTAGAGCTGCGGTAAAAGCGGAGCCCGATTCCACTTTTTGGCAGCATTACAATGCAACAGAATGCCATGTTTCTTCTTCTACTTGACGCCCTCTGCACCGACACCTCCTCCGTGTCAACGCTGTGCTCTTATTTAAATCAATCACAAAGATGCTACTGTCGCTCTGATTGCAGCCTGGAGCTCAGCGATGCAGTCAACCTCATTTTCTCAATATTTTCCTCTTTTAAACTTGTTAATATATCAACCTGGGCTCATTTATTGTTCCATTCCACTCACTGCAAGTTGGCCTCAATGGGTTCTGGATCTCTGCCCAAGTTGTAAATGCATGCAATGTCCCTTTTTTATTTTACTGTCTTCTCCATCTCCCAGCCTCCCTTCCTCCTGTCTTGTCTTGCTTCTCTTGCTTCCTTTCTGTCTCCCACTAAATGTGCTGACTCCTCCTGGTTTTGGCCCAGCAGAGAGCTCTCTAATAGGCCCCAGAGACATCCCAGCATTCCTTAAATCAAGTGGAAAATTGTTAACTTGGTGTGGGATAAAGATGTTCTGTCCACTTTAGCTTTTTTTCCTCCCATTTCCCATCTCTTCCTCTCTCTCTGTCTCTGTCTTTTTATGAAAATGAGGATGTATGGAGCTGAGGGAGCAAACTGAGCTTTACCATCACTTCTCACTCTGGTTATGAACTTCAGCTCATCAGTTTTCACACGGTTCAGACAGGAACTCTGTCCTTCTACAGGTGATGGCATGAGAATCTTTACAGTTTATGGTATTGTTTCCATTGCAGAATCCCCTATAATATCATGTTTATTTGCACTTCTGAACAGTATTTAATGCATTAAATCACCTGTACACGTAATGCTGTTAGAGAGAAATGTAGGGAGATGCTGCTGTAGTGTAATTCACTTTTTTCATGAACTAAGACACCGCTGTCGGCTGTAATGAGATCCAAACCAGCAAATAGCTGTGTGGCTCTTCTCAACGGCACTTTATTGTTTAGAAACGTCAGTTTCCTTTCTGTTGATTTAGTAAAACAGCTGCTGCTGCTTAGAAACACCGTTTACATGTCGCTTTTAGTCGCTTTGCTTGTTTAAAACAACAATTGCCATGAGAAATGCATTCAATGTGGAAGCTGCCTTATTATTTTCTCGAGTTTTGAACTGGAACGCTCTCAACTCGAGCGTGACGTCATTCCCCAGTTCCGACTTCCCAGTTCCGAGGTAAATGGAACGCAGCATTAAAGTGTGTGCAGTTACTAAAGCCATGTTTGCATAGAAGTGCAGAAAGTAAATAGCAGGCAGGTGTGTTAACTCCTTGGCCGGATCACTGCTTATTGATTTAGGCCTGCTAGCCCATGGTGTGATTCAAGTAAAAACAATCCATGTCATAGAGAGAAACACATTAAACACATTTTAATAAGTAAAAACAATTCTGAAGCATTTCAACTTTAATGCAGTTCGGAGCTTTGGAAGCAAACACAAACCTGTGACTGAATTTTCAGAGAAGGTGACCTCTATTCAACCAGCCACTGAGCATGAACGCCGGCGTTAATGTGGAGATGTGAGACCCCTGAAGGAGGGCTGGTTATCCAGCAATCAGGCCTTTATGGTAGAGGAGACAGAAGTTATTCTGCACTACTGAAAGACACATCAGATCATGCTGGGAATTTTCCTCAAGGAGTCCGAAGACTCTCAGACCACGCGAGCTAAATATTCTGAAGGTTTAACAGTTTCTATTCGGTTTGGGATGAAAAAAATATCTTTGAACAATGAGAAAATCGTAAAACAAAAAAATGTGATACTTATGAGAATCTCTTTTTTTTTTTTTTTTTTAACCATTATTTCCCGTGGCATGTGGGGAGTGTAAAACATGGCAGGGGCATTATTCTGGAGGGAAATGTCCTGCAAATGACCCAGGAAGACAACTCAGGATATACTGGTTCATAGTTATTTTTCCTATTATTCTAAGTGGAAAAAATGTGTCCAACTCGAGGCTCTCTGAAAGTCAAAAACTCAGGTTGTGTAAAAGATCAGAACTTAGAAAGCTTACGCTCAATCATTTCCAGCTTGTTCAGATGTGCAGATTTTCATGTTTCCATATAGTTAGGAATAAAATCTATTTTTTTTTATTCAACTACGCGTTAGTTTGCACTGATGAAATGGTTTGCAGCGTACTGTAAGAGCTCCTCGTTGGTTCGGCAGTGACGTCTGCGGCTCATATAATCCCATCATCATGGAGACCTGCAGCAAACCGGACACGTTGGGAGAAATGTTGTTTTAAAACCGCAGCCCTATAAGCCGATCCAGAGAAACATTTGACAGCGAGTTGATCCCGGGCTGCGCTGGCACCCACGGGTGCAGCGACAGGGGTGTGAGGGTGGGGAGAGCGGCTCTGATGGCAGCCAGACGGGGCCCCTGAGCTCCAGAGGGAGTTGACCAAGAGTCCACAATGTTCCTGGAAAATCGATCTCTCTTGCCTCCACTCACACACACACACACACACGCTATTTCTGGGCCAATCTGCTTCTCAGTCCCACACTCCTCACCCCACCACATACACACACTCATCGCAGCCTGCACTCCACAGTGAATATAATTAGCTTTTCTGACAGGTGGGAGGGATCGGATCTCGTGGAGAATGAAGCTACCAATTTACACCCGCATTACACTCTCAGACACACTCACTTGCAAACATGGATGTGAAAGCTCGCGCTCTCATGCACAGCGCTCCCCAGAATGACATTAAGTGTGACACACTTGCTCTGCTTGTACGTTGAAAGATAGGGTGACAGAAACACAGTGGCTTTAAAGTGGGAACCTACAAAGAAGTGCCTAATAGAGGGTCGGGCCTCTTTTTACCACTTAAATGTTCCCACACACCAGCAGACACTCAGGTCCACTCCACAGAGCCCGGTAAGATTCAGCCAGTAAAGGAGCTGGAAGCAGTGCTGGTGTTCGTCAAGTTTATTTCAAAATTAAACGCTGACTTCCCTTCGGCCATGAACATCGAACCTTTATGTCCTTAAAGAAGCACGGTGTGGGTAAACTTGGAGCTCAGTCGTGTGAAACTCGTGCTCCACTGTGCTCGCAGGGTTTTACAAAAACCCAAAAGCACACATGAAAAACAAGACTGCTCATAAGGAGAAAACATTTTTATTCTGGTGTGTAAACTGTGAAGTATTTCCAGTAACTCTCTGTGTACCCGTGATTCCCAGTTAGCAAGGCCCTGCACGTTTCTGCACGCTGACACACCTGGCTGAAATGAACGGCTCAGGAACAGGGATGAAAGGTTTGTTGGGGAAGTCCATTAATCTGGATCAGGTCTGTGTGGTAGGAAAGCATCTAAAACATGGAGGACAGTGAGTCCTGAAGACCAGAGCTGAGACACACGTCTGTCTTATTCTGAGAGAACGCTGACATCCTGGATGTTCCTGAGCAAGCCACAGATCAGGAGCCAGTGTGGACAGACTTTTACTGTCTGAACAGCTCAGAGAAGAGGCAGGATGAAAGATGGATGCTGAGTCAGCATCATTAGGCTGATGATGCAGCAGTTGATATCTGTGACCTGTAGCAGCTTTGCATTCCCAGCAGGTCCCAGAGATCACATGATCACTGAGCTGGTGCCGGAGCCTTTGCAGCTCCCTCTGACGAGCCTGACCTCTCAGCCTGAGATCTATGGCTAAAAAGGCTTCTTTTTGTTTCTTGTTTTATTTTGTTTATTTATTTTGTTTCATGATGTCTTTGACCATATTTTAATATGACGTCTTTATGTTGATTAGTGGGAGGTGCAAAACACCGGAAAGGCATATAGGTGAGCCAGGTAATGTGAAGGAGCTGGTTGGATGGGAGGAGAAACAGTTTTTGACCATGTCAGAGTGACAGCTTAGGATGACGTGTCATTTACCTTTTTGGCGTCTTGTTTGTTGGAAGCTGGGATGCTGAAAGATGAACTGAACTATGAACTGAAACCTACAAGGAGAAGATAAAATAAATAAAGGAGTCTTTGAACTCAAAAGTAGCTACACAACGTATTTGACATTTATTTTGGAAAAGTTGTTGCCAGAGCACACGTCTGAATTAGTTTTTCCCACTCACCCCCCTAAAGCCCAATGTATAGTCCTTATTGGAAGACTCTATAGAGGAATACATTGTTCTTGCATTGGCAGAGAAGATTTGTCATTGGTGCAAATCTTGTATTCAATTGCAAAGCTCATTATTAATCCAATCAGTTTTTCTTACAAATATGGCAACATTTAAAAGGGAAATAAACAGGCTTTTGTGGTAAACAGTCTGTTACCAGGTAGTATTGTTGCAACAAAGAAATAATCCACCAAATACAAACCTAACTTTTAAAAAGAAGCGTCAGTCCTCTCCTTTGATCGCATTTTTCTGCTCCTTTCAACCCTATCAACACCTCTCACAGCCCCCATGGCTTCAGGCTGATACACGCAGGAGCAAACTTAAGTTCTACAAAAACCTCCTCCCGTACGTCCTGGTAAAAAAAAATCTCCTTGTGGGTTCTCTCTCCTTTTCTTCCTGGACTTCCTTTTCAGCCCAATTTATGCAAACACGGCACGGGAGAAGACGGAACTAGTGAAAAACAGGAAGGAGCTCGGACTTGAGCGATTTACACGAGTGAGAACGAGAGTGCAGGAGTGATTGTACAACTATGTGCGTGTGTGTGTGTGTGTGTGTGTGTGTGTGCGCGCGTGCGTCTTTGTCAAAGCACATTCTCCAATGTGGTTTCACTTAGATTTGGGGAGGGAATCTCAAAGTTGTAGTTCACACCCAGTGCCCTTTCTATAGGACACAATGCACTTAGGGGAGGAGCAGAAAAACAAGAGGCGAGGGGGGAAAGATCCTCCTCCTGCTGCATGTTGTAGGAGCTTTTTGTGGCAACTGTTACCTGATAGACATAAATAACAAGTTCCTCTGCTGTTTCACCTTTCACCCAAAATGGCAATACTTTCCTAGAATATTTGAAAAGTATTTGAAACGTGTGTGAGAGAGAAAAATAAAGACGGCACAGTTGTTTGGTTCAACTTAGACAGAGACAAAGAACAAGTTTAAAAGATGTTTATCTGAATATCCTGAAGCCAGATAAATACTTGTGTATTGTGGACATCATTCTTTCAAACTAAACTATAAACACCGGCCATGGTCAACCAAAAACTTTGCAGCTTTTCAGAGCTGCACTTTAGGATCTGTTGTTATTTTGGTAAACATTAATCCATGATTAATTCACAGGTTAATCAGTTAACTTCTGAAAGGTGTGATAAACTTGTCTAGATGAAGAAGAAGTGGTCAGAAAAGTGTGATCAGTGAAAAGTTGAACCAAAAGTTTGCTGCAACTCAACCACTTTTTAAAATGTTCTATGTTTGAGCTTCTGCCACTTCCTGACATATTTACAGCTTATCATGACTGCTTTATGTGATCTAAGCCTACACAATCTGCCATAATTCTTCATGGCAACAAGTTATTTATTAAGAAGCTGTATAGTAATCTCTCTAAACAACAATGCAATTCATTTCAGAAACCAATGACCATTTCTGCGGTAAGAAAGAGCTTCCTGCGACTCAGTAGCTGATAAACAGATAATTTAATGCAGGAAATGTTTCTGAACAGCTGAAAGGAAATTGTCCGTGGTTAGAGCTTCAGAAGATTTATTCTCATCAGTTATGTTTAGATAAATGTGAATTCTTTTTAAACTATATTTCTGATTAATTAACATGACTTTCTAATGATGAATTTGACAATCAGAACAGTAATAAACAATGATCCAATGGACATATCTCTGGCTTGCTGAATATTTTAACAAAAAATACTAAGGAGGCATATTTACATCTAATTTCCTTATGTTACAATAGCAGCCCTGTCAAAAGGCTCATGACTAACCTCCAGCCTGTATGACAGACACAGGACTCATTCCAGACTAGTTAGTAATCCCTAAAACAAGACTGAACAAAAGTAAAGAGACTATATCTCATGGCTGAACTTAAACATGTTTAACATCAGATGTGAAGAGAGACTCAAACACCCGTGTGTTCTGGCCCACCTTAACATTCACACAACAATAAAAACCAACGACTGGATGTGCATGTTTACATAATTAACACGGATCTGATTTTCTCATAAACACAGCTAAGAGGTAATCCATTCCGGAGCCCGTTGCTTTGTCTTGCTTCCCGCTTGTTTCCCATAAATACGCCACAGTGAAAACCATAATGTTCCCACCGCAAACATCCCAAGGAATTCCAGGCAAAACCAGGAGGGGAGGTTCTTGGTAAATTTAGTTTTCTATCACACATGTTGCAAAATCACCTCCAGTTTTACGGGGGTGGGGGGCAGTATCATCTTACCTTAAAACAACTATTTCAATCCTACATATGACCGAACCCTTCCTGTGCTGGGGTGTTTATCAGCACACAGCTTATGGGCGGGCTGGCGGACGACTCAGAGGTGTTGAGAGATACAGAGATAAGGAGGGTGGGAATAGTGGGAAGAGAAAGAGGAGACAGAGAGTTTTTGGGACACTTTCATTTATATTAATGGTTTCATATGACCTATGGCTGACAGGGAAATGTCTAATGAGGACCTTGTTGTTGGTTCTTTTCTTTTTTTTCACACACATTCCCCATTTGTTCCACCAATGTTTAACTTACAAATGATTAAAGTTGGAAGCTGTCCCACTAAACCAAACAGAGAGCTTACTGAATTACTCCACATAGCTCTTTTTAACCGAGGCCTAAATATATTCTTAAAAAAACAAACCAAACTAAAAAAAAATAATTTAATGACGTGGTTTGAAATGTGTTATAATGCAGCTCAACAAACAGCGCTGACACATGCCACGCTGTTGTCGTCACGCACACATTCCTGAGAACGAGTTCACTGTTTTTGAACACTTTCCTGGCATTGAGATTTGTGCAGAAGGGCTGGAATATGGTGGCACACGTACTCACCCCTGAATCACTGCTTCCCTTTCCCTTTTCCATCAGCCGTTTTAGGGAGAATATGCTAAATATTAGCTCATGATTTCAGAAATAAGACATAAACATCTCAAATCGGCCCAGTAAATATCTCCTGCAGCGGATGGAGAGCTGTGTCATATAACATCTGTAAAAACTGTAATCTGCTGTTCAGTTCCTGTTGATGGCCAACTTACAGGGGGAAGTCACGCCAAGTCACAAGTGGGAACCATTTGGATGTACACAAAGGTGCAAGGCGCACTCTTAAAAGTCTGTGGTCAAGGTCAGTTTTGGGCAATTAGTAGACAATCCCCCATGGTGTCCCACAGTGTCTTCCCATAGAAAAGCTGACAGTACGGGAGGTTGACATAAGGCCACTGCCTTTAAGTGAGGCTGTAAACCTCAAACATGCGTCAGTAATTCGTCACTGATCCTGCAAACCGGACAATTATTTGTCGTGCAAATGCATTCCTCCAAGAATAACTGGAATGTGTTAGGGTTAGGGACGGGGTGGTGTGTGTGTGTGTGTTCTTTTTCGGTCTGAGCATGTGTCACAGTGTGCATCCCTGCACCTTTGCACCCATGCAGATATGCTAACTTGTTAGCGGCTTCTCACTCCTCATTTCCAGAAAAGAAGGTGCTATCAAGGTGGCAGTGCACAATTCATCTCATACCAGTCTGGTTACGGTCGCCGTTGGTAATAGATGAAAATGCAACTTAGCAGCATGAACCAAAGCCTAAATGTAAATGCACCAACCAGTACGTTGAAATAAAATGACTGACTTGATGACGGGAAAGCAGTTTAACAGGCTTATAGTATGCCTTTGTTTAAATACTTGAGCATAATGCATTCTTTTGCAACTACCCTTTCTTCTGAAATGCACCTATAGCATTTTTGTGGGAAAAAATTCTAAACAAGCATGAGAAAAGGATCATTCAGACTAAATTCCTTCCAAACAATCTATGATGAAAATAAAACACAATTTAAGATGATTGAATACCTGCTTTTGAAGTATGGATGTTTTTTCTGAAAAAAGAGCTGGATATAAAATTTCCAATTTTAACCATTGAATTGGTTTCAAATTGCCCATAGTTGTTGGATGTAATGCAACGGGAGAGAGGAGAGGAAGTGAAGCTTCTTTGTCTTCATGTGTTGATAAACTTGAAATAGTGGAAGAGAGAAAAAAACATTTTCAGTCTCGCTTTCTGTCTTTTTGTGTTTAACGTTGCTGCTTTAATCAGAAAGAGTTGCTTCCTTCTTTGTTTGTTTTCTTCTCTTTATGTAGTAGTTTATTTACACATTTTTAAAATATATAGGCTACAACGGCCCCTTCATCAGGTCCACCCCTCTAGTATCAGGTTGGTCCCTCTTTTTCCTCCAGAACTAATTTTTGGTTTCATGGATCCAACATGCTCATGGAAACCAACAACCATAAACCCTCTTTCTTCCTCCTTCTGATGCTCAGTCTGACCTCATTAAGTTGTCTTCACCATGTCTACATGACATTAAGTGCTACCTTGTGATTGGCTGATTATATTTTGGAGGTGGAGCTGATAAAGGGGCTGGTGAGGGCATTTCTTTGGTTTTTATAAACTGAATAGTTGGATAGTTGATCGTTCAGACTGAGCAAACTGAGAACACTGTGTCAGACAGTTGGTACTGTAACCCAAAGCCACCTCTTCTCTTTCCGGGCGGAGGTACAGATGGCAGGCTGCTCGCTTTGTAACCTGCTAGGAGTTCAACATGAAGCTTACTGGCTCGATCCCCACCTCCTCCGCCATGGGGCCCACTCTTTCCATGAGCATCCATCTTCCTATCAGGGTGTCCTTTAGTAACACTGGAAAATGACACTTGCTCTGATTTCACAGATCAGGATTTATGGAGAAGCTAATTAACACAAGATGTTCTTGTGTGTTCATGAACAGAATTCTGCCTATTCTAGTAAAGAGCATCATGCAGTTCATAAGCTTCCTGCTAAGTTATAAGTATTATGAATAACTGCTGACTTGACTAGAGCTGTCCCTAATGTTTATTTTTTACGATTAATCGATTAGTTTATCGATTATTTTCAACAAAAAGATGCAGTAAAAAAATCTATGAATCTATGAAATTAACAATAAATATCAAAAACAAATAATCTAAATATTATTAGGAAATAACATGTATTAATAATAATATAATAGAAATTTTTATTATATTATATCCATATAAAACACCGAAATTTGTCTTAATTCCATTATAATATGCTTATTTTGGCAATGTAGCTGGTTTGATGAGTAACAGTGTTACTGAATCCACCAAAAAATGTTTCACCTTCATTTATGAAGTTCATGACATCTTTAAACTTATGGACAATTCATATGACGTTCGTGTGCTGCATCTCAGCTGCTCCAGGGTTAATTTGTGTCCTCAGCAGCGAATCATCTCACACCCGGAGCCCCATGGGCAGCAACCTTTTGCTATTTAGCAACCGCTAGCTATTTAGCTAAGCAGCTAACCGTTAGCTACTAACGGTCGCTGCTGCTCTACATGACGCTGCAAACTATATAATTATCATTATTAAGGCCGTGGCATTGACAGTATAGAAACCGTAATAAATATCCCCAGACTTTGGAAGACGTAGAGCGACTTTTTTTGTGTGTTTCTGTTGCTTTGGTAGCGACCGCGTTTCCCTCAGACGCCGCCATCTTTGATATGACGTCATTCACGACGCGTCAGCGCGCAAAATTTGCGTTGACGAATTTACGTCATCGATGACGTTGACGCGTCGTCCCAGCCCTATTGTTAACCACTGATGATCTAATGCAAAAATGAAAGGCAGCATAAGAAAATATAAAAAAAGATTCAACTTTAGGAAGTTTCAAACTTATGCTTCATTCACCCCTTTCTCTGTAATTATCTAATAGGACAGAAACCAAGTGATTAGCACTACTGAAGCACACCATACTGCCTACATACTCTTAAACCTATTTGCATAACATCAGACATTTCGAGAGGTACCCAGCTGCAGACAAAATGGCGGCCACAGGCGGCGCCATTGCTCCGCTCGATCCCGGAAGTCTGCTGTGTGACGCCATACCTCCACTCGATCCTGGAGGTCTGATTGGGCAACCTAAACGTATATTCCGGAAACCAAGTGACCGGAAGGGAAGGGAAGTTTTTTTTTTTGTTTGTTTGTTTTTTTTACGTCGCAATGGAAGTTAGTTCGGTGCCTATGGACGCTGTAAATTCATCTACATATCATCCTCCACCATCTTCTATTTGAACAGTGGTAAGTTGCAATTATATACTGTTGACAAATATGACAT
>JBAJHY010000014.1:1037565-1047885 GCA_037177095.1 Craterocephalus marjoriae | reverse complement strand
ACAGTCACATCACTGGTATAGAAATCACCCTCCATTGCAAACTCTAAACATTTCTCATTCTTTTATTAATTATTGCACAGCAGTAAACATAATTAATAAGTATTGTAATGTTTAACTATTCCTTTCTCTTAAGTAAAAGAGTTTAAAACAGGATAAAGTGTCACAGAACTGGAAAAAAAATGATCACAAATGGGTAATAATTTTTCTTTTTCCCCTCGTACCTAGCCGGAGCTTTTGCCAGGGCCAGGGCTGCAGAGGTGAAAGCCATGTTGAAAGCAGTCACCAAAACAACAGGCAGCAGTCACGTGTTTCAGGCTCTGCCCAGACACATGAGGAGACGAGCTATGAGCCATAACACAAAGCGGCTCCCTCGCAGGCTGAGAGACGTAGCCAACAGAATGGTACTTTTTAAATCTTGTTTCACATTTGGCATTTTAAAGTCTTCCTCAGATGCTCAGCAACATGCCTGTTATCTTCATCCACCAGCGGGAGAAGAGCCTTCAGGCCGGCTCGAAGAAGAAAAAGGAAACAACAAAGAGCAAAAGCCGCAAAGCCCGGCGGCGGCATGGAAATCTGCTGCTGGAGTTCAACCGCCGCCAGCGCAAGAACATTTGGCTGGAGACGCACATTTGGCACGCCAAACGCTTCCACATGGTTAAAAAGTGGGGCTACTGCCTCGGGGACAGGCCCACCTTCAAATGCTACCGGCCGTGCTACAGAGCAATGAGCAGCCACTGCCTCCTGCAGGTAACCACACAGAACGAGCACTTTGCACTTTATTTACTGGATATCGCTTTGATGAATATGGGCTCAAATCTGTCTGCCTCTCTTTACTCAGGACCATTCCTATTACTGCTGTATAGAGCTACAGGGAGAAGAAGACAAGCTGTTGGCTGCTCTCTCACAGCTAACCAGCAAGGAAGCAGGTGAGCGCTTATCCATCAGATTCTCCTCATTAACATCTTAAATAGGGATGGGTATTTGATCAAATTTTCTTAATCGATTATCAGGAGAATTAACAATCGACTATTGATAAATCATTGATATTACTTTATCTATATTCAATATTCAATTCTTATATTTAAATAAAGTCAAAGTAGATTAAACCTAGTCTGTTTCCTTATTTAGGTTTTTATTACAAGCTGAAAGACTCTTGTGGCAGTTAAATAGAATTTAGTATTGGTTACACTGGAAAATATAAAGCTAACATATAAATTCTGCACCAGTCTAAAGATGTGTTCGATTAATCGATTAAAAATGATGTAATCAATTAAAATCTTAATAATTGATTAATCGATTTTTGATTAATCATGCCCATCCCTAATCTTAAATGTTCTCGGGACTGGCGAAGTCTTTTTATCCAGGATATTTGTTTTTAATGTTGTTTTCAGAATACAGTTAAAAGTACAGTAGGGATGTCACAAGTATAGATTTCCTAGGTACGATTACTGTTTGAGAAATAATCACAATTTTACAATTATCACGATTTTTATGTTTTAATTTCAAAATGCTGGAAATGTATAAAATAACATGAAGACTCCTTTTCTGTTAAGTTTTATTTGTGTTGATGTTAAGAAAACAGAATATGGCATCAAAATAAACAAAAGTACCATTGAAATTCCCATTTGAATGGAGTAAAAATCCCCCCTGCTCTGGTAACAATAATTAAAAAAAAAAAGCTACAGTATTATATGAATGAATATGTGAATATGAAAAGATAAAAATAACTTTTGAGCTGTAGGATTTCAGTGATGACAATCAAACTATTTTTACATTATTAAATGACGATATTTAGGAAGCTTTACGATTAATGATTAATTGTGAAAATAAATAATTGTGACATCCTTATTTATTAGCTGTGGTTATTTTTTCTAGGACCTACATTTGCTGCAGCGCTGTGTCTATCAGGATGCAGACAAGGCATGGTTACAGTGTACAAAGCAGGACAGTACCCCTCACAGCCCCTGGGCCCCGTCACCTTCCTCTGGAGGCCCCGAACTCAGAGCTCCACCCACAGGCAGCTGTGGATCTGGGCCCATCCCACTCTTAAGCAGGTATGGCTAACTTTAAGCACTAATTTTGGAATATAGCAGATAATATTGAAACATCACAGGGGTGGTGCTAACCCCACATGTTGTGTGATCATTCCAGGATCTTCTCCCTGAATTACAAAGCGTGTGCCAGTCTGATGAGGCTGTTGTACCCCCAGTTTTACCAGTAGTCGCACCTGCTGAGGTAAATCCCACCTTGGACTCAGAGTCAAAGCCTGAAATTGCCGCTGAAGCCAAGCTGGTTGTTGGAACCAAGAGAAAGCGGAGTCGTAAGGATGTCAACGAACCTCCTGCGAAGAAGATCCTGGGAGATGGAACCAGATTACCTGGTACCCCAGTCACATGGAAGTCCAGCTCCACTGGGATAGTTATAAAGTTAGTGAAATGGCTAAGTTTAATTAAAAGTCAATCAAATCTCTTCTTGATGAGGCCTTTTTTTCTGCCTCCTGTCTGAAATTGCAAACCCACAATAAATTATGTTTATCTTCACAACTACCAGGGCTGGATTTATAATCCAGAAACGGAAAGCTGAGTTGTAAATCCACCTGGAACACAGAAGAAACTGTAAAGTTATCTCTTCCTTAAATAAACCATACTTTCAGTAAAAACCAAAGGAGAGCAGCCCAGATCAAATAGGTCCAGAATAGGTGAAGCCCGACATAGTGTATAATAGAGAGAGTGAATACATAATTATAAAACCTTTTTTTAAAATTTTGACCATAAAACAGTGAAAATATAAGATGATTTATGAGTTTTAGTCCCACAGTGATGAGATGGAGAGAATAATTTGGGCTCCATTGTGGTCAAACTGGGGTTGTTGCATTAAGAAAAAAAGTAACAGTGGCTAAACCAAAAAAAAGATTTAAGAAAAACAAATTTCAAAATAAAGACATGTGTAATCTAAAAGCAGACACAGGTGATCCTACATGTGTGTCCACGGGGGCAGCACTTATTTGTCTCACTAAAAGTGCATCAGATTTTCTGAAGAGAAAATAAAGTAAAATCTAAATTTGACTACATTCGATTGCTTCCATCGGAAGTGTAGTTTAAAAAAAGGTGTACTTTGTAATGTAATGTTCTTCTTGGTTTCCCTTCACCAGCAAAACAAATCCAAAGTGATCTTTACAGAGCTGCAAAAAAGAATCAGGCACATTCCACTGAGCTAGACGGGAAAGTGTCACCAGAAGCAGACAACTAAGGTGTACTGATAATGGCTGTAATTCAGTAGAAGAAGTAGCAGGAAAAAGCAGAGAGAGCTCTTTCTTAGGGATAACCTTTAACTCGGGGAATATTATATCTGGAACATGAACGAAGTTTTCAGACTGGAAGCAGTTTGCAAAAACTAAACAATAAACAACACAGTTTCTTCATGAGTTACTACAGCTTCACACACCAAACTCATAAATAACTACAAGTTAGTGGCTTTAAACTCTTCACATGCTCACGTCTGCTTTTAAAAGTCATATCTAGGCTGCTATCTATTCCTGACGTGTCTCATGCTAAACTTTGTAAAACTACAAAAGTTGCAAATGAAAAGATGCTGATGTGCAAAACATGAAAGAGAAAACAGGATCCTGATCTTGCCATGGATTGACTATCGGACCGATACAAACTTTGCAGTATCGCCCTGTCCTAACAATTTCAGACTCAAATCTAGCTGTTAGCTGTGGTTTCTCTGGCCTGTTTCAGGGTTTTTCTCACCGTATCGATGCGCGGTAGCTGGGCCAGTTTCTGAGACAGCGCCTCCAGCTGGCTGAAGTACCAGCAGCGCTCCCGCTCCTCCCGGTCGATCTCCCCCAGCAGCAGGTTCCTGCACAAGTTTACATCCCACTGTTACAACCCGGTTCTCATCCTTTCATCCATCTGCAGCATGCCTCCGCTCACCTCTCTTTGTACAGCTCCTCCAGGTGATGGTCGCTCTGTCGTCCATCTGCTCCGCTGATCACTGCGGTCTTGGGCGGGGCTCCGTCCAGGAAGTGATGCGGCATCATGATAGCGTCCCCGGCGGACGCCATGCTCTGACGAGACGCCGCCCGGAGGGGGCTCCTGGCTCTGCCCACGGCCGCCACGGAGGAGGAGGAGGAGCAGGAGGACGGAGGCAAAGCCAGGCCATCGTCTGGCTCCACACCTGGGACGCCCGTTAACCCCGCCCCTCCCAACAGCCTCAGGTTGTGAGGTTGGTGTTTGAGTTCATAGTAGTTGGTGAGGTCCATGTGGAGCTCTGAGGGAGGAGGAGGAATCACCTTTATTCAGTTATAGCTCATCTTATTTCTGCTTATAGTTATCGGTCCTCATGAAAATATCTAATTCATTTCTCTTGCTTTTGCACCATGAATGATGCCAGCTAAATATGAATTCGTTTTTCCATTTGGACACCTGGAAGACCACTACATGCATTTTCCATGAAAAAGGGGCAGTGGCTCAGGTGGTAGGGCCGGGCATTCAGTAAGGTGGAGGGTGGTGGTTCAAATCCTGCTGCCAACTCAGTTACCTGTCCAGTGATGTAAGTTGTTTTCTATGGAAGCGTCAGCTATACAGCTATGTAATGTAATAATACCCGTAAGCACAAAACAGGAGCTGAAAGGTCTGGAAGGTCCTGATAAAGACTTCAAAGACACATCGTTAGGTCACTGCAGACCTATGCAAACAAAAAATGGAGTTCCCCAAGGCTACATTTTGGGACCCCTATTGTTTGTTTGTTTGTTCTCCAGGTAGCTCTGGAAACAAACTAAATGTCTTCTATAATTACGCTGAGGACACTCGGCTCTGTTATCATCTCATCAGGGGTCTTTGGTTCCAGTCTCCAGTCAACCCAATACATGGTTGTGGCAGAAATTTCTTCTGCTAAATAAGAATGCAGGCTCATCTTTGTTTCCAAGTACAATGACTTCATATTCAAAGTAAAAACAGAACGAGACATATATAGGGGACGGGGCAGATTTCATACATGACAGATGCAGTAACTGCTAAACTACAGTTAAGTATTTAGTCTTAATTTGTAGTTTTTGTTTTATCTCCTCCTCTAGTACTTTTCAGTTTCTTGTTTTCTGTATCAGCTCATCCAGCGATGCTTAAGAACACGTTCAATGTTTTTTTCTTTTTTGGTGTTTTAATAAATTTACTGGTCTTTATTTTACATTTAGCATCAGTTTTTTTGCTGACGACACCATGCTTTTTCTGAAAGAGTGTCAGATTTGTTTGTGGAATTTACAGTGACATACCTTAGAAAAACTTGACTGTTATAAGAACATTACATGTCTTTTGTACACAAAGCTATTTGTAGTATACACGTTGCTGTATTCAGCATCTACAAAGCAAAATGGTTTCAAGGAACGTGTTGGCCTAAAGTACAGCTAATCCACCGATCATTAATCCAGTTCTGGTTAATGAGTTCTCTTAGATGTGACAAAAAAATGGTCTTAATCATATTTATCTGTTTATGTAACTGGAGTTGTGTCACTCTGCGGCAGAAGAAGAACACAACTGCTGCTTTTAATCTCTGCTTCGGCTAATTGGGTTACAGTCCAGATCATCTAATCAACATGAACAGGCTCCTAATGAAGCTCTGCCTGTTGCTCCCAATCAGGTTAGCTGGACTGGGTTGGTTCCTGTTTGTGTAAATGTCAACTGGTCCCAGTAGAGGCTCTATGATCGAGTTAAAAAAAGCAACCTTGCATCATGTTTTTGTAGTTTTGCTTTCTTGATTTGTGTAATTCTGTAATATTTCTATTATTCTAGTGGTTTCACTCTGGGATTTGGTCTTTTCTTCTGCTGTTGCAACTTTCATCCAGGGAAAGTAAGAAATACTCTTTGAAGCTTTTCTGTTTTTCGTATCATCTCTGCCAGAGAGACGAAGTTGCTACCCAGGTACAGTAGCAACAACAGCAGACATGAGACAAAACACTACAAGGATTATTTTTTTCCCCACAGATTTCCCCAGTGGTTCCTTTAATCTGTGCTTTTTCAACAAATTGCTGAAAGAACCAATAAAATAGTCTAATATGTCAAAGAAAGATTATCTCTGAAAAAACAAAGCTCAAAACCAAAAATCTGTCAATGTCTTAGAATAATTCTGCTTTAACTGTAATTACCACCAGCTTAGTCCATCAAACAGCGCCTGGGACGTAACATTTTCCTCTGAGTATGTTCCAAACTTCCAGCCTTGTAAGTCAGAAAAACATGAAACATAATCCCACCTTTGAGTTGGTGCAGCACGTCGCTCCTCCCTGATGAAGCCAGCGTTCCTGCCTCCTGCTCCAGTTTACTCTGCAGCTGCTTCAGCACCTCCTGCATCCAGGAGGAGAAACCAGAGTTAAGCCCGTCTCGCCTTTTATCCGTTTTACGCTTCAGAGAGAAATGCCTCTTTTCAGTCGGACGTGGGGTCCGTCGTCCTGCAGACTCACCTGCTGCAGGTGGGTTGTGTACAGATGTGAGCTGCAGCTGCCTGCAAGCCTCCTGTCTGCTCGCTGTGTCCTGATTCTGGTTCTAAACCCAGCTTAGTTCAGCGGGATAATCCAGCTGCTCAGCATCTGGACACGTGACTCAGTGTGTGTGTGCATGAACACGGTGTTTATGTGCCTTCAGATGATGGGATTTACATCAGCAGGATTTGACTCACAGCTTTATTATTGATTATTTTGCTTCCAAAAATAAAATAAAATAAAATAAAAGCCGATGTTGATGTTTAATCATTTTAGGGGTAAAAATAAAACTTTATTAAATGAATTATGAGGCAAAAGTCGCTGATTTCTGACACATTATTACATACGGTGGTTATGAGCGGATGAGCTCAGCATCTTTAGCTGAAACCATGGCAACATGAGGGATATTAAAGGTGTCCTGTGGCTGCTGCACCCACCTTCATGCCGAACGTCTCCGTCTCCAGTTTGGACAGGTGGTTGGAGTTGTCCTCCAGCTCCCTCCTCAGGTGGGAGTTCTCCTTCCGGAGAGCCTCCACCTGATGGGCCAGCTGGTCGTAGGAAGCCACGGCGTTGGCCATCTTCACACTCTGCAGCGCCACCTGCAGGACAACAACACGGGAGGAGGCAGGTTTACCAAGAGCCCAACGAAGCAGTTATGTCAACCTGCTTAATAACAAAAAACAGGAAGTACAGAGGAAGTAAAGTGTGGAGAAGTGAAAAAACCCACAGCTGAGGGATTATCATGAATTAGTGAGGTGAGATGAATTTATTCAAACTAGCACTGTGGAGATGCTACTTCTAAGAAAACAGATTCATGTTGCAGCTCCTCATTTTAAACCTCAGTTAACTCTGATCAGTTTTTTATTCAGCGCATCAGCAGAGAAAAATCCTTTGGACGTAAAACCAAATGTCTGATTCTATAAACGGATTGATGAAAGGAAAACTAGCAGCTTTCACATTTAACTTGTTGCATCAACTAAAGCTGCAAAAACACTTCCAGCTTAAAAATCCAGGGTGGATTAGTGTTTTAATACGTAAAATGTTGAAAATATTTGGATCAATGATTGTAGTTATACTTCTGCTTGATTCTGGGAAAACCATCAGGAAATGTGAAATTCCAGGATCTGTTATTGCAGATTGAATCTAAAACCGTCCCGTCCTCTTTCCTGTCCTCGGTGGAGGTCAGTGAGGGGCTGAGGGGGGTGGGTGAGGCGGTCTGCTGCCTGGGCGGGTTTTCCTCCATCGCAGGGTCAGCACAGACAAACAGCCATTTTCTCCTTCCTATCTGCAAACACCGGTTATCCTGACATTCGTGTTTGTGGACTGAGAAAACCAGGCCAGTCCAGGGAAACCAGGAAGTGTGTGGACCTGTGGCAGTCCACACCCAGCTACACCAGGAGCATCGATTTCCCCCCAAACACAAAGCGACAGAGGAAGGATGAGGAAGAAGCTCTGCACATGCTCAGTGCGTCGCTGTGACTCAACCAGTCGACCTTCAGGGCCGAATCGTCACGCTGCTGCTCGCTCCGAATCACACGGCTTCTCACGTTTCTGCTCCGCTCAGCAGATCGGGAGCCGTGCAGCACCCCCCCCACACACACACACACCCCACATACCCTTCCTCAGAGGGTTGTGAGGAAGATGAAGATGCAGGTCAGAGAGGATGAACAGATCTAACAGTGAACTTTCTATTAAAATTCATTGTTTCAACACAAAATCAAACACAAAATCATTCAAAAACAGCGATTAAGTCTAAAGTAAAAATGCACATCATGATCTAACGTTCCACTTGTTTGCAGCATAATAAGCATAACTAAGAACTGCTTCTCTAAACATATCTCATATCTCTGCCATCTGGTGGCTAATTTATGTTTAAAGGGAAGAATGCATCTAAAAGTTGCAGGATAGTATCTCATGGTGCCCTGCAGTTCAGGAATCTGTGGCTGTTTTAAACAAAACGTAGCTTTTCAGCCAAAAATGACTCTTTAACAGATGAAAGAGATTCATTCTGTTACCAGCTGTAAGCACTGGAACTACAAACACTCTGGTCTTATTTAAGCTTCTAAATGTTTCTGTTCCATGTTTTTCCTTAATCTGCTTGTTTTTTGTCTTTTTCATTTTCTCATTTCTGTTAAAATTGTTTTGTTATGGTTTTGTGTTACGGCCATTTTGGAATCTCAGTGGTTTTTCCTAAATCTTTACATTTAGCTTTACTGTTTCTTCACAGCCTCTTTGCTGTTTAGGAAGCAGGGCTCCCAGATTAAGGGGCCCCTAAGTCTGCCTCTATAGAGAGCGGAGACAATGTTTGGGCTTCATCTTCCAATCCAGTTCGATGTGGAGTTTGAAACCAGCATGATCTCTGAGCGGTGCTGCAGAATGAACTCTGGACGAGACAACGGTTTAAAGCCATGATTGTGTCTGAATGCAACCGATGCAACACGGGTAAATCGGGTAAATCGGGTAAATCGGGTAAATCGGGTAAATCGGGTAAATTAAACCATCCTGGAGTTTTTGGTTCTTCCCCCGCTGGGCTCAGAGCGTGGATCCTGCCATCATCTAACCAAACCAGAGTTGGGTTTATTTCGATGTGCAGAGACCTGGAAACATGTCAAACCCTCGTCATTCACCTCAAACTGCACTTTAAACTGCGGAGAAAATCAAAGTGTGTTTATGAGCAGCTGACAGGAATCCATTCCTGCTCCGCCCCCGACCCTGCTGCTAATCAATATGATAAACACACACACACACCGCCCGACTTTCATCCGGTCTGACCCCTCGCTTGGTCCTAAACTAACCCCAGCTGGTTTCATCATGCTGAATCGGCCGTTTCTCCTGCTGCTCCAGTCTTTTTAACATCGATAAAGATAATAAGGATTCGAAAAACAGAGCTCCTGCAGTCTAAATTTTAAATTTAAAGGAGGTGGAGGTGGCGGAGCGCTCCTCATACCTGGGTGTTGACCTACATAACAGACGCAGATGGAGATGCAACACTCAGCCTGTCTGCATGCAGAGACACAGCAGGAGTTTGGATTAAAGCATATTCTGATGGAATTCATGTAAATGTGTCTTAGAAAGGTTGTTCAGTCTTTTCTTTTTTATGGTGCTGCTTAAATAAAGGATAAATAAGTTGAATTGAAGTTGGATTTACACTGTTTATTTTATAAAAAACAGAATCATGTCAAGGTTTCTGATCATTAAAACTCATGTAGAATCGAGCTGCAGACAAAAGATGCTCCAGCCAATCAGAGCGCCTCCCTGCCTACGCTCTGACTTCCACATCTCAGAGCTCCGGCTGCATCTCTCTCAGCGTCGATAATAAATCAGATTTTTCTGATTCTGACTTCCAGCATCTCATCTCTGCCTCATTAAAGCCTGACTCAGACACGACTCCGATCACACTCAGTGTGTCTGACTCGCTCCGAGCTGATGCCTCTGAGTTACAGCAGCGCTTCACCTGAGAGTCAGCGAGGCTGCTGGGCTTCAGAGCGACGCCGGGAACCCTCACACTTTCTAACATCATCCATCTGCTTCTCCGGTAGCATCATGCTAACGGAGAAACACTGCTAGGGTCCCCACAAGTACAGAGGCTTCCATGTGTGTTTGAAGTTCCCCTGGGACTGCAGTGTGTGTGTGTGTGTGTGACTTTACTGTTCCCATCAAAGACCTTGGATCTATTGATGGTCTCCGTTGCCATGGCAACACGCCTGCATCCCCACCTCATTGCCATGGTGACACAGTGAAATCAAGAGAGGGCTCTTTCTGCTCGCTCTGTGACACACACACACACACACACACACACACACACACACACACACACACACACACACACACACACACACACACACACA
>JBAJHY010000014.1:509616-519708 GCA_037177095.1 Craterocephalus marjoriae | reverse complement strand
AAGATAGCCAGGGAAAAAAAATTATATATTGTTTAAATAGATTTAAGTATCAGAACAGTACAAGAATAATAATGATTAAATTTAATGAATTTTCCTTTTAGAAAACATTTTAGAAAATTTTGTTCCAACAATATTTAGCCTTAATTTATAAATTTAAATAGTTTACATTGATACATTTTATTCGAATAGTCTGTAATTGATTATATATTTTGATAAAAAATATTAAGTTATATTAATTCTATATCTTCAAATTTGTTTCTAAAGTTGATTTTCACACAGTTCCCAACTTCTTATGCATTATAAATTTCATGTTATACAAAAAATATCTTTATTGTTCATGTCAGTTTCATAAAGGAAATACATTTAATTTTCATGGAGATGGACAAAGGAAAAAGGGAAGTTTTATCCTATATAGCCTACATAATTTTACTTTGGCCTTATTCTGATTCTATTCACATTGCATATTTTATGCATTTAAGCGCATTATAACTTATAAATCACAATGGATAATTTATCCCATGTATCTGGACGTGATAAATCCAGGACTTCCCATCATGATCAGATGACCTGCAGCCAGATCAGATGTCAGTACCTCTCAGAAGCTGCTCCTGCTTGCTCAGGAGGCTTTGGTACTTCCGGAAAGACTTCTCATGTTCTTTCTTCAGATTTTGATTCTCAGAGAATTCCTCATGTGGCATCAGTCAAGAAACTTCACACAAAAACAGACCAAACCGAGACTCTCTCTGTCTGGGATGAAGCAGGAAGCAGAGAGCTGCTTCTAAATGTGCACACAATCACTTCATCAAGGCAAGTTCTCCCTCTCTGCAAAGGATATAAGCCTTCTTCTTCTTCTGCAGCTCCTCTTGCCAGAGGTCAAACCTCTTCAGCTCGTGCTCGATGATGTTCATGCACAGGGCCCCGATCTTGTAGTGTGTGACCAGGCCGTGGAACTGGGAGAAGCTAGAGGAGAAAATTACAGGCAGAGAAAAACACTTCAATTTATCCAAAAGTGGATTTTCGTGTTTGGGGCTCCAGCTGGGAGCTGTCATTACAATGACCCCATCCGTCACCCCTGAAGCAGTTTACAAAGTAAACTGTCAAAGTCAAAACACACTCAGTCAGAAAGTATGTCCCGCTCCGGCTCATAATCAGCCCGGCTTGAACCGTTTCACAATCCAAACAGCAGGACGGGGAGATGGAGGCCGGCCAAGAATGACGATCGCCTTTCAGACGTCCTCGCGCTGCTTAAACCAGCTCTGACAGACGTTTATGTATTATTCCAGCGAGGGCTAATTTTAGTGTTTCCGAAGGCCCCGATAGAAGAAGAGCTTCGGCCAATGGTGGACGACTACTGGAAGAGAGGATGCTGCTAAAAGCCAACTCAGAGAAAATCCACACATCATGAGCCGCTGTGGATTCAAACAGCTCCAGGTAATCCTGGAGTTCTGATTTATGAAAACAGGACGTAGAATTAATATCGTCTCACATCACCACCGCTTCAACAAACTGACCAGCAACGTAGGAACTTTGTCTGGAACAACAAAAAACTGAGAAAATAAAACAATTTTACTATAAAATAGATGTTTGGTTGTTATTACCGCAGAAGTTAAATCTTTGTGCAATGGTGCATTCACTGAAAAACTGACATATTACCATCATGAAAGGCAGGATAGAGAGGGAAAAGGTGGATTAAATAGGGCTGAATGATATGGACAAAGTTTCATATCTCAATATTCATGTCAGATATGGATATGACCACAGGTTCGGGGAAAACCAAGCATTTTTCGGAAAAATACGAACTCCAAGAGCTGCACATGCAGGACAAGCACGGGGAAATCTACAGTTTATATTGTTGCTTTTTCAATATTTCTTTTGAATATTCAAATCTATATGCAGATACGATATATCATTAAGCCCTGGTTACACAGACAGCAAACACGGATTAAGTTTTATTTGCATAAAATGTTGCGGATGTGTAAAAAGCATGTGTCTGCGTTCAAAATGGAGCTCTGCTGCTCGGGGACGAGAAAATAATCACCCAGTACCTTTTACTGAGAGAAAAACTAAATTCACAGCCCATCAGAGCTCAATGGAGCACGTTATCAAAGTAACTTTATTGATCCCGAGGGAAATTAAACCTAATCCAAGCAAAAAGGGAAAAAAACACAGATGTTGGGTGATAACTACTGGAGTCTCTACCTGGAGAAGCAGAAGAAGACGTGGATGATGGTGGTTGCCAGGTCCACGCTCTGCCGGCACTCCTCTCTCAGGACTCTGGCCAGAGCTCCGAGGGCCGCCTCTAAACGCAGCCAGAGACAAAACACACATTCAGGACGGAGGGGAAAGCGATCCGAGCCGCCCATCCCGACTCCGGGCCTCTGCTGGCTGAGGCGCCGCCACAGGAAGCAGGAGCCGTGCGATCTCCCGGAGGCTGAGGAGAGCGACGCTGTTGTGGAAAACTCGGCCCAGTTGTCAGGGAAGGGAGCGGAACCGGATCCGAGCAGATAAACTCAGCTGTCCGAGCAAATTTCAGCCCAGTACGGAAACCAGTTACCGTTTTCATCTTTTTTAAAAGAAGCTTTTATTCCCATTTCAGTGTTTTTCCATCCTCAGAAATCTAATTATTTATTTTAAATGATCAGAGAGAAAGTATCCAGGTCAGGACAGGCAGACATTTGGAGGCTGCTTGTGAAATCTGGAAGGAAAATCCAGGAATTTGGGTCCGAAGCAGAGCCGGGACGTTACCGTTCTCCATGAGCTCCTCCAGGTTGTCCGGGTTACGAGCCAGCTGGAAGATGAGCGTCGCTCCTCGGATCTTCTCCTGGATGTCTTCATACAGCAGCTCCACGTACTCGTCGATGTTGCTGATGCTCGCCTCCTCGTCCAGCTGCAGGGACATCGGCATCGTCACACAGTTACATCATTTCACACTTTCATACTACAAAAGACCAGTCAGAGTTCTACGTAAAACATTAAAAGCAGGAGAAGCATTAAAGAAGGTTTAAAAACAAACTTTAAAAGAGATAAAAACAGAAAAGAGAACACGTTTTTATTTTATTTTTTGATCTTTTATCTCTATATTTTTTACTCTTTATTTATTTATTTTTTATCCTTTGGAAATGTTTTTAGCGAAACTTGATTTTTGTTGAATTTTAGCTTTTATTTTCTCTATTTTACCTGCTGTTTTCCGCAGCTCTTTGTAGCACTTTGAGATTCCCAAGCAATATAAAGTGCGATACAAATAAAATGTATTATTATTATTCAAAACAGCCCAAACTGGATGGAAACGATATTCCCTCATTTAAAGTCCCGATAAATTAGAGAATCTGTAAAAATGCCTGCTGATGTCACCGCTTCATTGTGTGTGTGTGTGTTTTCTCTGCAGCCTGTTTGTGTGGAAATGTCAGTGAGACTGAGCCGCCTCCCGCCGTGACGACCCGACGCTGCCGGACCAGGGGCCGGGGGGCCGGGGGGGTTCCTGTTCATCCAGATGCATGAGACGAAGCCGGGACTTTGTTTGTGTTCCTGTTGTGTTTGTGGGAATCATGTGACCTCTGGCAGACGTGTCGGTGTTCCTGTAGCGTGTTCGTGTGTCGACGTGCCTTTTTCACGAACTCTGACCAAACATTTGATACAACTTTCTTTAAATCGTGGTGCTATCATCGTTTAGGGCTGTTACAGACACGGCTGCTGCATCCTGACGTTGCTGTTCTCTGTGTGTGTCTGTGTGTGTGATGATGATGATGATGATGCACTGAGAGGAAGATGGATCAGTGTTTAATCCTGTTTATAAAAACCTGAGGATGAGAAAATTAGTTTACTAAAAAAATATTTCTACCTCAGGACGGAGGAGAAGCTTGTTGATGTTTTCAGGTAGAAACTTGATGTTTATGTGTGACTTTGAGCCACATGGTGGCGCCGTGTGTCTCCGCTGCTCCCGCCTCCCCCGCCTCACAGGAAACACCAACAAACACACAAACCAGGACCCGATTCTCAGCATCATCAGGGGTCAGAGGTCAAAACTGGCGGAAGCTCCGCCTCCGGACCAATCAGGTGAAAGAAGCTCCGCCTCTGGACCAATCAGGTGAAAGGAGGAACCTGTGTGACCGTCGCTGATCTTCATCCCTCTGAGAGGCGTCGGGACGGAGACGAGGACTTTCTGACCCTTTTCTGAACCAGAAAATTTGCCGCTGTTGTTTTGATTTTAAATGTTTCGTCTAAAACTTTTCCTGTGTTCGTCTCTTTTTTCTGCTCGTTTTAATTCTCCATCTGAAACGCATCAAAGCCCCTCTGCCTCTGCAAACTAGGTCACTCTGGTTCAGCAGGGTGTTGCCTTGTCTTTCTCACACTGACTGCCATTTGATTTCTGCCTCCCATCCGTACCCCCTACTTAGGCAGTGACAGGCATATTCCAATAGCACAGGCGATACGGGCTTGTAAGCACTGCAGGTGGTGATGAACTTTGCTGCTGTTGCAATAGTGTTCACGAACAATGAGTCACAGGAGTCAGGGATTGGTTTCTTAAAAAAACAAATAAAAAGTCTCTGAAGGGACAGAGGAAACCTTCTGTAGTTGGCAACTAAGGCAACCCCAACATTTAAGGGTCAATGAAACCATAGTATCGGTTCAACCATTATACTTTTTGTCCATCACAGAGTTAAGATATTACACCATGAACCCCCCCATGCCCTTTTTCATGGTCCCTCTTGCATGGTCTTGCCCCCTTTCAGTCCACAAGTTTCCCTTTCTAAAACCCCCACCCTCTTTCTCCTAATTGGTGAAAACTAAGGTGCTGCAACCCTGAGCAACAGTCTGACCCGACCACCTACACACCATGAAGTCATTAATCAATGCAACAGACTGACAACACCTCCAAGAATCCAATTTATGATGTGGGTATTTTCCAGTAAAGGTCAAGGAGTATCAAAATGCAACATTTCTTCATGAAAACAAAAGAAAGCACGAACACCTCTGCCATCTTCCAGATACAAGAGACCTCTCGCGCTAAGTCGGAATTACTGGCAGTCTATTGTGTCTGGCACAATTCATAATTTGCCTGTAAAAATTTGATTAGAGAAAGGCGAAACCCTGCCGTGTGTTTTCTCTGCTCTAAGAAACACACAAGCAATCAAATTATGCCAGGAGATATTTGTAAAGTAGTTATACTGATTGGTCCAGAAAGGAGTAATTCATTTGAATTATTCAAAACATATTAAATAATTTTATAATGAATATTGGAAAAACAGTGTCTGCGCTCTGGCATATCTTAAAAATGAGAGCCAATGCCTTTAAGGGCTAAGAACTGAGGTACAGAAAACAAATCCTTTTAGTTGTTGCTAACAAAGTCATTGATCAAAAGTATGAAATTACCTTTTTTTACTTATTGCTTGTGAGGAATCTTGCAAAGTACACATTGCTAAATACAAATTGAAACTATGACACTTTAAAACATAGCATGCTTCTTTTAATAAAAAAAACCTCCAAGACATGACATATTCGAATATAATGGGCTGCTTAATATTCCTTGGAATATCTGCCTACCGCCTGTACCTATAAGTGGGTGCACTTTCCTGGCTAGCTAGCTACAGTAGCTAGCTAACTTAACCAGAACAAAGTGAACCAAAGTCTTGATGACAAAATAATGTCATTTATGATATATTGAACATGCAAACCTACCTTTGTCTTGCTGTTTTTTTCCTCTTCTAGCTTTCCAGTTTTTCTTTTCTCCCTACCAGAGGGATAATTTCTTTTTTGAGACATGCCGACTTCTCTTCATGTCTGTGTTGCCATGTCAGTATAAAGGAGAGGCAGAGCGGGGGGAGGGGGGAGGAGCTGAGGATGTAAGAAGGCCGTCTGCAGATCGTGTCCCATCATGCACTGCTACCATTGAAGAGAATTTCTCAAAAAGAAAGCCACTACCCACGAATGAATGTAGTAGTTTCACTTCCAAATACTACTTTTCGTTATATTCTGCATATATTGTAGGGATTTCACAATTTTAAGTGGTATATCAAAAATTGCCATGTACCCACACCGTCACACATATGTGTACTCTACAAGACATAGGAGTTTCTGTAAGTCGCGCAGATTCACCAATAGTGTTAACACATGTTTAGCCAATGCGGTGTGCAATGAATACAACATCACGTTGTGTCACTACTTGTAAATTTGGTTGGTCAAACGGTTCTCGGGATGGGGCCCCCTCGTGGCGTGGGGGCCCTAAGCGACCGCTTAGTTTGCTTATGTCTCGGGCCGGCTCTGCGCCCATGCAATCAGGTTATGATCATTAAATAATCTAACATGGATGAACTGAACTGTGGATGCATGTTTGCAGATGTTAGTTTTACAAGGTACACAGGAGGAATTTTTCTTCATTTTCTTTTCCATCAAAGAAGCAAGTATGAAATCCTTTTCTCACCGCACTTTCTTTTTGTTTTTAACTTTTCTTGTCCAGCGTCATATTAAGCAGAAAGGAAGAATAGAGGAGACAGAGACACTCTAAATAGACAACAATGCAATCCAACCACAGACTCTTGACTACCTTTTACACCTGCACAGAAGCAAAACAAAGAACTCCACGACCCACACAGGAGCATAAAGCCAACTACTGTCAGTACCTCTGACTGTACTTAATTCATTGTTTTCATCACTAGAAAAGGGAAAGACCAGTTCTTTGTATATATTTAAAGGACCATGTGCAGTTACATTGATTGTGGAAAAATAAAAAAGCTGCACCAGATTTAGTATTAAGCTCTTTTCTATCTGAAGTCCTTAAAACAAAAAGACAAATATGGGAAAACATTATCAGCATATTGCAAGTATAAAACACAATGAATATACATTACAGTATAAATTTAAAGCAACTAACCTATATAAAACAAAAATAAAATATACTATACCCTACATAAAAGTGCCTTAAAGCAGATATACAGCCAAGGAACTGCTTATGCAGTTATAATATTTGCATTAGAATTTCTAATGCCACATGGGTAGTATCCTAACTGGTGCCTTAAATGTAAACATGACTGGCTGCTGAGTAGCCAGTATTGGACAGAGTGTGAAAAAGTGGAGTAATCTATAATTGTCTTGAACTTTAGGCTTAGATACCATGTGGTTCAAGATCAGCTTTGGTGTGCTTGTGCTGATATGCAAACCATGAATGGGCTTTAAATTCAATCAAAAAAGTTTTCTGTTCTGTACAGAAAGTATACCTACGCCATGTCTTTATGCATATTTCTACAGATTCTGTGCTTTCATTTTTTAAAAAAATTTCTATCCAATACAGTAACTGGGGACTGTTGGCAGTTTTGGTTCATTTACTGGTATATAAACCTGATATGTTAATATAAAGAAGCCTAAAAGAAAAGCCTTGACACAAAATTCCCTCTCAGAAACCAGTGTTACTTATTGGGAGATGACCTGAAGGCTAGACGAGTGAGCAAGGCAAGGCAACTATGGAGGTTGGCACAGAGACCAAATACACAGGCAGGCATTGAAGAAGCTGGGAACAAACCCAGGACAGTGTAGGAGTGTCAAGGCTGGAAGCAGACCAGGAATTCACCAGGAGGCTGGAGCAGATATCGTAGCTGAGGGCCATCACTGGCAGAGATGGCACTTTGAGAAGGAGAGAGGTGGATTCCAGAGCTCATGGGGTTCAGGTTCACTTGCTGGCCACCATGCAAACCCTGGTGGAGATGAGACCTGATGGCAAAAGTGTAGGCAGAGTTGCAAACTTTGGTGAGTTTATTGGTGATGCTGTTTTTGCCTAATTGAGTGCAGGTACAGATGCTTTGGCCATGTCTTGTAAGCAAGACAGGAAACCCACTGTGCCAATTGGCTCTGTAGATCAGGAAATGTGGAATGGGTTGACATCTGAGTCTGGTGCAGGCATGATGTGTATGGGAGTGATCAGACTGAGCAGGAGGTTGGCAAAGCAGGCTGTCTCAGCGGTTGACTTATCCATTACACAAGGAAAAGCTGAGGAGCCATTGTAGACCCCTCAGAAGACTGAGGAGAAGAGATTAGGGTTAAAGGGATGCCATGGATCCCTTCAAAGACCAAATAAAAGGTGTTGAGGACAACTTATTCATACAGTATACAGTAGAACACATAAACCGATATAGAATCTTTATGGACCTCCTGAGAAACTGATAAAGATGAATGAATCCATAAAGACGTGGATGACAGAGTCTGGTGTGGATGAGCTGGACTGGCCTACAGAGAGACCTGACCTCACTCCGACAGAACTACTTTGGGATAAATTAGACCAGAGACTGAGAGCCAGACTTTCTCTTCCAACATCAGTGTACGACCCCACAAATGCACTTACAGAAGAATGGTCAGATATTCCCATAAACACACTTTTAAACCTTGTGGACAGCTTTCCCAGAAATGTTGATGCTGGTATAGCTGCAAGGGGTAGGAATGGGAGGTCACTTATGTTCAAATGCGAGTCAAGGCAGGTGAGGGAATACTTTTGGCAATATAGTGTATCCAGAATGGGAACAGGCTTGAGCATGTGGTGTTGGTCAGGCATTGGTCAACTTGAGAACAGGAAAGACCACATTAACTGACCTGAAGGCAGCTTAGATCACACCAATGAGTGTTTAGGAAAGTGAAACACAGGACAGGTGAGTGTCGATTGCAGACCCTGTCTGGTTTGTTCTTTATGGGCTGCTGTGACATGATGGTGGTGCAACATTGAGTAGATGATTCTATCTTCATAAAACTATAATTAAAATGATTAAATTTCTACCTAAGATTGGCCTAAATGCTATGCACTTATTAACTTCTATATAAAACTTTTTTTAAAATGATTTCCTTTTAATAAAGCACATAAAAGATGAAAACCATAAAAGGAGGGCGTCTGGCAGCCAGCTCCCCTTTCTAAGTGATCAGCTGTGGTTCATGCCCCACTCATTTGCACTTTGAAAGTGTGCTGTGTCTGCCAGACCATCAGAGGAAGTGTACAGAGGAGGCCTCTCCTCCCTGAGATCCCTTGCTGCTTTGATGCCTCAATAGACCTGCGGCCAGTAAGACATAAAGAAAGGTGGAGAGATTACTGATGCAACATAGATGAGGCACTTTGGGGCAGGGGATTCATGCTGACACTCTGTCTAAGAAGTACTTCTGCATGCATCCTTAATTTCTTAGCTGTTATCCCCAGACTTGATCTCTGTAGTCGCACTGCTCCCGAGGCTGTGATTGTGTCACTTTCCTTGTTTCTCCTTGTGTTTCCTGTTTTATGCCCTTTTCACCCTCCTCCTCCTGTCCTTCCTCGTTCTTACTTCACATCTGTGACTCATCTAACAACTATAACTCACTTCCTTCTTTGAAAAGTGTTTTCGTTTTATGTAAACATTTCTTTACGACTAAACTGACTTCACATACTCTGTGCGTTTGATCTGTTATAGAAGTGTAATCTCTGTAACCTCCTGCTAGACTCGTCACTTCTCTTTAAACTGTATATCTATGACCCACTATCTCCTCTTTATCTCTCCCTCTGCCATTCCAGGTAGGAGGAGCCGCTGTCTTGGGGGTGGGAGTCTGGACCCTGGTGGAGAAGAGTGACTACTTGAGTTTGCTAGCTTCCAGCACGTTTGCAGTCTCGGCGTATATCCTGATCCTGGCCGGCAGCCTGGTGGTGGTAACTGGCTTCTTGGGCTGTTGCGCTGTTATCCGGGAGCAGAAAAGCTGTCTGTCCACGGTGAGACGGACAGAAGACACACAAACACACATTATGATTGAAGTTTTTCTTTTGTTTGTCTTGGGTGTGACTGCATGTGAATTGTAACTTGCCGAAAGGCTGATAATCTTCAGACTATAGAAAATCTCTCTTTGTTTATGCCATAATATACAGTACCTTTACAATCTAATCAGACACATCCATTTCACCCTTGCTGAAGACATGATTGAAAATAAAATGGACTTCTTGCAGCATGATGATTAAAGTGGATTACTGTAAGATTTCAGACATTGGCTATGTAACATGAAATTGCTTCATGAGAGTCTCATTCTGAACATGTATGCCTATGACCACCAGAATAAAGTCAGAGCGCCAATTAATGGCCACATAGATTTACCCTGCATGCG